>CM059299.1:1302500-1330000 GCA_030340665.1 Neosalanx taihuensis | reverse complement strand
AATGTAGGATTTGACCTGCATGAGCAGCATTCCAACAATACACAACACCACACAACAATACACAAAACCACACACCTTGCATCCATCGACTATAATGGCCATGTACAGTGAAACAAACCTGCTTTTTCTATATGATCTAACACTATATGCTTACACTTATAGTATACCTATACTTTTACATGATGCTATATATACGATAAGTATATACTGTTTTCTCAAGATGATAATAAAATACACACAAATGTTCAATAAAAATAGCTGCTGTCGAAGCTGGAGCAAGATTAATGACTAGATATGCCCACACAGAGATACAGGGTTAGAAGTCCAACAAAAACAGCATTCATTATGCATTAACCTTCGGCAAAAAACATTGCCAGCGGCTTTTCACAGAATAAAGTAGATATGGCTCCAGAACATTGCCATTATTTTGCAATAGTTTTGTGGTTGTTTGTTTGTGTCTGCTACCCTATCAAACCAGGATTACAACAGGTGCCAAAAGCGGCTCTCATTACCTCTAATTATAAATGCACGGGCATTAACATTCACCAACTTCCATAAATTATAACAAACCATAATTACATTAAAGTCATTCTTCCTTTATTTTTATGCACATTCATTTTGTAATGAGAGGAGAGAGGAGAAGATAGGAAAGAGGATAGAGGAGTGCAGAGAGGAGAATAGAGAAGCGAGGAGAGGAGAGAAGAGAGGAGAGGAGAGAAAAGTGGAGAGGAGAGAGGAGAGAAGAGGTGAGAGGTGAGGTTAAAGGAGAAGAGGAAAGGAGAGAGGAGAGGAGGAGGGTGAAAAGATGAGTGGTTAGTATGGAAAGAGAAGAAAACAGCTTCCAAACTGTTGGTTCGGAACACCATTTTGAGTGTCAAAATGTATTCATCAATGCAGAGATAACAGTGGCTCCAGCGTATGACAGACAGACAGATGGAAAAGAGAGAGAGAGAGATAATCCTTTATTTGTCCCACAGTGGGGGAATTGCAGTTTACAACAGCAGGAGGGTACAGTACAACCTCCACTCCTAAACCCAGGCAGGCCAGACCCACTCCTAAACCCAGACCCTGCTTACCCAGCCCAGACCAGGTTCTCAACCAAGTCCCAAACCAGGTTCTAAACCCAGTCCCAGCCCCCCAGGCCCTGAGGCTGTCTAAGTCCCCCTCTGTTCGCCTGTACCCCTCTAGCCCCCCACCCCCAAATCTTGTGGACAGAGCTGGAGTGTTACAGAGTGATGTCATGCAGCACACACAGAACCCCTCTGTGTCATCCACTTCCTCTTCCTGCATTCATGACCCCTGAGAGAGCACTGTGCAAGCACACACACACTTTCACTGACACACACACATGTCTACTGACGAGGTCGACATGAACAAGTTCCTTATTGAGACAGAAAGACAGTAGGATAATGCTGTTCTCTCTTTTATTCCTCAACCCTCAACTCTCTCTGCACTTCTGTAGTTCTTAGAATTTCTCCTTTTGTATCTTCCTTGTTCATCCTCCCACATTTACTCTATCTGTGTGTGTGTGTGTGTGTGTGTGTGTGTGGGGGGGGGGGGGGGGTTAAATCGAACATTTCCTCTGCAGCTGGTGTGTAAGTGTGCGTCTGGTGTGTGCGCGTGTGTCTACTACTACGGTAAGTTCCGGACAGGGGGGAAAGAAAGTCTCCGCAGGGATGCCCTACTTCCTTCACCCTAGCCTCATTAGCAGGTTAGCGTGACTCTGGAGAACAGAAGGCCAGCAGCAGGCTAACAGTTGGCCCATAAGCAGAGAAGTACTGTACAACTGAAGGCTAGTACCCTAGCGCCACGTTAGCTAATTAGCTACATCCAACCACTACAGGGAGTCCCTCGTGTGCTCCCGTCGCCCACACCTCCCCCTCCGGAGGGAGACTGAGAACTGGACTGAGCCTGCTTCACTCCGGGGTCCTCTGGAGCTTTGGGTGTATGTAGCTGTCTGAAGAGATGCCTGTTTGCCCTGCCCCTGCATGCCAGGCCAGGTGTCCCTTCCTCAACCACGTTTCCATGTTTTCTGCACGCTGACTGGCATGGGAACGATATTGGGGAAGGAAGAGGAGGATGAAAGGGAGAACAGAAAGACGAGGAGGTCAGGGAGTTCGGGGGAGCAGGCAGAGGGGGGGGGGAAGGAGGAGTAGGAGGGATGGAAATCACAAGAGACAGAGGAGGAGAGGAGAGAAGGTGAAAAAGGATGAGAACAGAGCATTTCAAGAGGAGAGAAGCCACAGAAAACCGTGCTAGTCTTTTGAGTGTCTAATCCCAGCATGCATTGCCAGACAGCAGTGGATCATGGAGACCTTTCAATTAACCCCTTAGCAGTGATAACTCATTCTCTAACACCTCCCCCACCTTTTTTCTCTCCTCTTACCACCTCATTTCTCTTCCTTCTCCCTCTCCAGCTATCTCTTCTTGGACTCCTTACAACATCACTCTGCTAATTCTTTCATTATCCCTCCCCCCATTCCTGTCTTATTCTACCTCCTCTCCTTCTCCCTCTATCTCAGTCAGGGTATGAGGAGCTCCCAGCGTACAGTACAAACGGGGTGAATGATTGCTTTAGAATGCCAGGTAGAGCAGTCTACTCAAAAACCCATCTAATGTCATTCCTCTCTCCCTCACTCACACACACCTTCATATCTTCCCTGCCTTACTCTCTGTCTAGCTCTTTCATTCTCTTCCTGCCCTTTCTGTCACCCTCCATCCAATCCCTCTCTTTCCTTCTCTCACTCAATCTCGCTCAACCTCTCTCTTCCAACACCCCCCCCCCCCTCTCTAAACAACACCTTTTTCTCTAGGAACACGACCTAATTCATCCGTGACTTATTCATCCAATAAAGACACCACTTCTACAGCAGCAGTCAGCTATCTGCCTCCGGCCAATGAAACTTTAAAAGCTCTCTCATCCAGCCTCTACGTTCCAAAAAGGTTTTTAAATGACAGTCTGCAAAAAGGGTCCCAAATCTAGAATCTGTGAGTTACAGTGTGTGAATGACTGCTGAATTTTCAGAGCCTGGCCCAATTGATGAAGAAACTGGTCTAACCTGTATACCAAATGGACTGATTTTCCAGTCCATAGAGAAATCCTAAAATAAGATAATCCTTTATTCGTCCTGCAGTGGGGAAATTGCAGTTTGCAACAGCAGCCAGGGTACAGTACAGCACTCACAATTAAAATATAAAAAGAAATATATATATACTAGATACAGGGAATCCTAATATATATAAAACTTATATAAATAATATATAACAAATGTGAGAGTTCATACATCCCTTATCTCTGGTCCCAGTCTATTAGATCTGGTAATCCATGGTGCAGTCTATAAATTACACTCTGTAATCTCTGCTCTGGTTTATAGAAATACACTTTGGTATTTTCAGGATAATAAAACTCTGGTAATCTCTGATCATTCAGAGGATATTTTAGTGGTTCCGAATCCTTTTACCCAGAGGCCTCAGCTGCAGAGTGCACAGTCATGCTGGCACAGGAAGCAGGCACAACGCTGCGCTGTGAGACAGGAAGTCAGCGCTGGTTGAAGTTTGAATGGCCCAAAGAGGTTGGAAGGGGTCTGACATCCTCTAAGAATCATCCACCAGCCCTCCCTTGGTCGACCCCTCCCCACCCCCTCCCCCCTCCCCACCCCCACCCCCTCCCCACCCCCTCCCCCTCTCCCCACCCCCCTCCCCCTCCCCACCCCCACCCCCCTCCCCACCCCCTCCCCCTCCCCACCCCCTCCCCCCTCCCCACCCCCCTCCCCCCCTCCCCCACCCCCCACCCCCTCCCCCCTCCCCACCCCCTCCCCTCTCCCCACCCCCTCCCCTCCCTCCCCCACCCCCACCCCCTCCCCCACTCCCCCTCCCCCTCCCCAACCCCCAACCCCTACATGCCATCTAGTCGAGGTTGCCAAGCAACAGCCATGGATCCCCCAATGAAACTGTTCAGTCACACTCTGGGCCTTGTCCTCTCCTACAGTCTGATCCCTCTCCCCCCCTCTTCCCCCCCCCCTCTCTCCCCTCTCCTCACCCTCCTCCTCTCCTTTCATCTTCTACCTCTCTCTCGGCCTGTCCTCCTTTTCCCCTCGGGTGTCCTCATCCGTCGCTTCCTTCTAAACGTTCGTCCTCTCTCACTTCATCTCTTTCGATTTTGTCCCTTTTTTCCCTTCACTTTTCCGTCTCCTCTCCACCTCCTCTCTTTTCTTTTAACGTTTCTATCTTCTAGCATCAACTGTGACACAAAAATATGTGTGTCTGGAAGTGTTACAGTCCACATATAGGACAATATTTGATGATAAGGCAGTTGAAATGATCTTTTCAATTTATTGACAATGTTGTCTTTGGGGGCTGGGTAAGGATCAAATATGAAGAGAACACAGCGAAAAATGCTTGATGGATGGTAGCTTGTTCAGAAAACCTCCATAGATCTGCCGAGCTGTAAAGTCAGCACAAATGTGGCAACACTAACATCAGTATTTATACGGTTCCTCAACTGTTATCCTCCCCCCCTTTTCCCCTTCTCTCACTCTCTCCCTCCATCTTGAGGCTTTTGGTAAATATGAGCAGGGTACATAACTTACTGTGCGTAGCTTTGGGTAACACACTGTCAATCATGGACAACTTCCTTGGGAACTACTGTATACTGCACAAGTATTTGTTAACCCTTTGTATCACGCATGCACACCCACAATGAGACATTTTCGACTGTGTGCGCTTGACTGAACTCAGACTAAATTAAATCTTTCTGATTCATGTGCAGCATGGCTGCACATTTCAGTGCCCTACAGGGTGCAGAGTAAAAACGTTAATTAACCTGCTTTATTTCAGGGTTGAAGGCGGAGCCTTTTTTACCCTTAGGACAGTGGGAGTTGCAGATTATGGAGAGCACAGGGGTTATTAGTTTGGTTTTAGCTTAATGGCATGGCCATCACACACAGCGTGTCTTCGTTAGTAAACAACATAGTTGATATTCCTGTGTAGAGTGAGTTGACGTGAAATATGAAGACATTTGAGAATTTTGACACTCAAAATGTTCCAAACCAACAGTTTGGAAGCTGTTTTCTTCTCTTTCTATACTAACCACTCATCTTTTCTCCCTCTCCACTCCTCTCTCCTCTCATCTCCTCTCCTCTCACCTCTCTTCGTCTCTCTCCTCTCCACTCCACTCTCCACTCCTCTCTCTTCTCTCCTCTCCTCTCTTCTCTATTCTCCTCCCCTCTGCACTCCTCTTTCCTATCTTCTCCTCTCTCCGCTCATCGTCTCTCCTCTCTTCTCCTCTCATCTCTTTTCCTCTTTCTCTCCTCTCCTCTCTTCTCATCGCCTCTCTTCTCTCTCCTCTCTTCTCCTCTACTCTCCTCTCTCCTCTCCTTTCTTCTATGTGCTCCTCTCCCTCCGTCTTCTCCTCTCCTGACAACAATACCCCCTCAGCATCACCACCGGCAACTTGATCTGCCTGCACCTCCAGAGACATTGTTCCTGGAGGGAGAGAGGAGTAGCCAGGATGAAAGGAGCAGCAGATGGCAGGGAGAAGGAAGAGCAGGCGGGGGGAAAACATAGCGATAGATGGGGCAGAGCGATAGAGAGGAAGAGTCCCGACGTTAGCGCCACCAGCTGTCGACCAGAAGGGGAGCCTTTCTTCTCTCAGCCGGCAAACTGCTCCACGCTCACACACATATTTCACTGGAGCCAAAAGGCAACACAAACCACCGCTTGAATAATCCAGATGCATACGAGCGCGTACACACACACACACACATACGGTGAATCCCAACTGGTCTTCAAGGGGCCAGAGAAGAGGGACCGGGTGGCAATGAAAGACCCCCAGGGGCGCTGGAATGCAACCTCAGACAGAGGAGGACACACAGCAGGAGACAGAGGCACGGGGAGGGGCACTGTGGGCTGAAGCAGACCCTGGACTGACCGGACAAGATGCTGGCCAGGTCAACACAACTCCTTAACCGAATATGACCTTTCATGAGACTCCTCATTCGCGTGCATTGAAAGTTAACATATATCAAACCTAACCAAGACATTACCGATACGGTAGATGATTATGACGTTTTTGATAAACGTGCACTGACTTCTAAACTTGGACCAACAGACAGAGAGAGAGGTTTTTAATCAGTTTTTTATATATATACCATTCCTTGTGGTCCCGTTTAGATTTTTTACTACAATATCTCTTACCTGTTCAGGACTTTTCTTATCCTTTGCAAGAGGCTCGGTGACGCCGTGACGGTGTCTGGTGGGATTGTTTCAATCGTTGTGACAACATGATTTTGCTGAGCAGATATCATTTCTGAGCCAGAAAAAAATAAAATAAAAATGTAAAGATCAAAAACCAGAACCGGGGTGCATTCTGTTCAGCGCGAGGTGGAGGACCGTACTGTGTTGCACGAGGGCGGCGCGAGTCTGATTCTCCGAGCGCGCGATGGAGAGACAATCTCAGCATTCCATGGCTCGCGCAGGTGGCAGGTGATTGTCAGTAATCCCAAAAGGCACGAGGGAAAGACTCGGAACCTGGCTTGCGTTCTGCTCTGGGAGGTATCACACACAGAACACCTGCTCTGGTCTGCCACGGACGAGCTGTGGGCTCCGGTTTTGCCACCGGTGCAGTAATGTACAGGTCCGCTAGGGGGCGCCTTCTAATCAGTCTGTTCGGACATTAACGATGGGTCGTTGATGCTCCACCAGGAATTCTGTCTTGTCGTCCAAAAGCTAAAACTGGCAATTCATGCTGAGCACCTAATGCCAACACTTAGATTAAAGTCACAAATTAAAGTGTGTCTGCACTGGATGCCAACGTGAACCCGCTGGAATCTGGCCCAGCATCAATGCTTAAGAGCGGCCATAGTATTTTAGTGACACAGACACATCGAGTAAGGACACAAAAACACACACACCGAGACACACATCAGTGTAGGATTAGAGACATGGGATTTGTTGCTTTGAGGGGGTACACAAACAAACACACACAAATACAAAGGTTTATTTATTTTCCCAACAAGGCTAGAGGGGTTAGTGAGGCACCTGTTCGACCTGCTGACTCTTGCATACCCCTGACAGCAACCACTATGATTGGCCAGGGCCAAGCGGAACACCTGTAGGATTGACACAAGCAAACAGTAGCACCCCTCCCCCTCTCCACACACACACACACACACACACACACACACACACACACACACACACACACACTCACACACATTACCAGGTATCTTATTGTGCTTTCTTGTCCTCTTAAAGGATCTCGAGTTATGTCTCTCATTTCTTCCTGTTTCCAGAGAGATGTAATTAGCCAATCAGGAGAAGGTTGACAAGGTGCCGGCAAACATTTTCATGCACCAACACCCCGGCGCCCTTACCTCTCAAGGTTGTCATGGCAACACAGGAGCAAGAGACAGGGTGGGGGGTGGGGGGGTGGGGTACCTGACAGGAACATGAGCACACACCACACACACTTGGAGCTGATAATGAGGGTGCGCCCTCACGGGTCACGTTAAAATGAGGACCACACGTATGTGGGCTCCGTCATGGAAAGGGTTGCAGTGGTTCTGGCACGTTCTTTACATGCAGGCTGTGAATACCATCCAGTGAATAGAAACACAGAGGGGAGAAAGCAAGGACAATTTTCAATGTACGGATACAACGGCATCTCTTTGTGTGTGTGTGTGTGTGTGTGTGTGAGAGAGAGAGAGAGAGAGAGAGAGAGAGAGAGAGAGAGAGAGGAGGAGACCTTCATCAACACCCCAACATTTTTTTTATCCTCATAGTGAGAGAACAGGACAAGGGGGAGACGAGAGAGAGAGAGAGAGGGGAGACGGGCAGAGAGAGCAGGAGAGAGAGGGGGAGGAAACAGAGAGAGAGGATGAGCAAAGGGATGACAGTTGAGGCCCTGGAGAGGAGCGACCTCTGTGAGTCCCTCCTGATGCAGAAGGAAGGGAGATGGGAAGGCATCAAGGAGGCAGGAGGGTGGAGAGACAGACAAGTCAAGGTGTGTCGGGGAGTGTCTTTGGTTTCTCTGAGTCCCTCTGGATACTAAGGGAGTAGGAGGAGGGGGGAGAGGAGAACTGGAGGAGGAGAAGGGGAGGAGAAGAGGAGGAGGAGGGGGTGAAGAGAGGGGAAGATAAGGGAAGACAACAACCCTGTCATGTCTGATCTAAATATAGCCTTGCTCACAGATCAATATCAGGCAGAACCAATGGCTCTCGGTAATAAAAACCTTCGAGTCATAGTCAGTGTCTTGTATCTCTGCTGATGTTACCTGGAATGAGACTAGGGCGGGATTCTATTAAATACAGCCTGCAGGGCAGCAGGCTGAGGGGCTGGAACTGGAGCTCGACAGTGAAGGGACTGGAACTATAGCTGGATATGGAGGGCTAAGGAACCAGGACTTACTGGGGTAGTGGTAAGGGACTAGAGCTAGAGAACTAGAGGTTGGGCTGGGGCTAGAGGGCTAAGGGACTAGAGCTGAGGCTGGGGCTAGAGGGCTAAGGGACTAGAGCTGAGGCTGGGTCTAGAGGGCTAAGGGACTAGAGCTGAGGCTTGGGAGAGGGCTGGGGCTGGAGCTGAGGCTGGGGCTAGAGGGCTAAGGGACTAGAGCTGAGGCTGGGGAGAGGGCTAAGGGACTAGAGCTGAGGCTGGGTCTAGAGGGCAAAGGGACTAGAGCTGAGGCTGGGGAGAGGGCTAAGCGACTAGAGCTGAGGCTGGGGCTAGAGGGCTAAGGGACTAGAGCTGAGACTGGGTCTAGAGGGCTAAGGGACTAGAGCTGAGGCTGGGGCTAAGGGACTAGAGCTGAGGCTGGGGAGAAGGCCAGAGCTGGAGCTGAGGCTGGGGCTAGAGGGCTTGGGCTGGAGCTTGACAAATGTGACTCCTGCAGAACCACAATGCCTGGATTTTCTTCAGCCACTCTTCAGGAATATTTAAATCCAGATCGACATGTTGTGAATGATTCATGCAAGGCACTAACACATGCTGGTTTTGGGACCCATTTGTTTCGACCTCATTGATCGGTTGCTATTCCTGGAGCGAACCTGCTGCGGAGTCTATCTAATGAAACCCAAATGAACACCTTCCTGCCAATACTGTTTATGCGTATTGTATTTTATGTGAGTGTGGGTGTCAATTTGGTATTGGAAGAGTGTCAATCCTTGAAACAAACGATCTAATTAAAGTTAAGTAGAGTAATACAAATTTAAAAGTCTGGTATAGGAAAATGTGATTTTTTTTTTACCAATGTGCTCTCCACATTCTGCATACTCCCCCTGTCCAGTCAACAAGGCCACACTTTGAACCCTGAAATAAAGCAGGTTAATTAAGTTTTTAAGCTGTATCCTGTTGGGCACTGAAAGGAGCAGCCATGCTGCACATGAATCACAAAGACTGAGTTTTGTCTGAGTTTAATTAAAGCTCATGTAATCTAAATGTCTCATTGTGGGCAGGCGGGCGTGTGCGTCAAATCTAGTGTTGGGTCATTCTGGCCCCCAAAAAGAACACAATGATGATATTAGTTTTGTTGTTATACTTGGTTTGGATATGTATCTCATTTACATTACATTTATTCATTTAGCAGACGCTTTTATCCAAAGCGACTTACAGTAAGTACAGGGACATTCTCCCTCCCACTTTGGGTTAGTTTTCTAATAATAGTATCTTCCATCCATTTTCTTTTGCTTATCCGGGGCTGGATTACGAGGGCAGCAGTCTGAGCAGGGAGGCCCAGACTTCCTTCTCCCCACACACCTCCTCCAGCTCCTCTGGGGGGATCCTGAGGCGTTCCCAGTCCCCTTCCCCGGGGCCCCTTCCTGGTGGGACATGCCGGGAACACCTCCCAAGGGAGGCGTCCAGGAGGCATCTGAAACAGATGCCCGAGCCTCCTCAACTGGCTCCTCTCGACATGGAGGAGCACCAGCTCTACTCCAAGCTCCTCCCATTTGACCTTAATAGTTTTTTATGTATTCTATATATACCCATATATTTTCCTATATTAATATGTCCAAGAAATACTCTACTATTGAAGTGTAAATAAAGAATCTTGCATGAATATTGGAAACATTGGAACTGCAATTTCCACCCCTGGAGGACAAATAAAGAAAATCTAATCTAATCTCTAAATTCCCACTGTAAGAAGTGAATAAAGAACAGGTTTAGGATGATGTAGATGTGACTGACAGAGCTTCATACATGGTTCAGTTCATCATGGCCTCAGTGCTACAATATTGTAGGTTTAACACTGTAAACTTTTTAATGTTGTGTGACTTAAATTTGAGAGTTCCTATAGATCCGCATGACTTTGGGCAACTTGGTCTCCATCTTTTCTCCTCCTTTATTCTCAGTCATCATTTAAAATAGATACACAGCTCATTTGTTTCCTACATATTATTTTCCTCTGGATCAATAAAAACACTTTTACACGTTCTTTACAATCAGTACACAGATAAAGAGTTGCCATGGTTACACCAGCGCTCAACAACAAAACGTTCACAATGAAAACCCCACCACACAGCCCCTAACACAGCGGAGTTGGCACGTCCGCCATTAAAACCACCACTCCCTGCACTGGAAAACAAAAATTGAATTTACTACATTGAACAACCATCTGCCAGTTCACATCTATTCGCTGGTTAGCTGTGGTCAAGTACTGTAGCACAGTGTTTCCTAACCCTGGTCCTCACAGGCAACGCCTGTCCTGTTTGTTTGAGATATTTCCCTGTTCCAGATGGGTCATCATCCAGCTCTGCAGACACCTGCTTAGGACCCATTCATTTGAATCAGGTGTGCTGGAGCAGGGAAACATCTAGAACAGGACAGGTGTTCCCTGAGGACCAGGGTTAGGAAACACTGCTGTAGGCCAACTAGTCAGGCGACACACAGAAGGTTCCAGAATCTGGACCAGATGCTGGTTGCCCCCTCGTTCCTTGGAGGTAGCTAGCCCTAAGACAGGTAGCCATGAGGACTTGGAAGGGAGAGGTTGGTATGTAACCAAGCTGACTAACAAAATAGGCTTATTTTCTTTCAACCCGTTTAAGCAACCTCTCAGTATTGAAAAACATGTCTTCTTTAAAGCCTAAGGTGTGTTAAAATGGCTAGAATGTCCAAATCCAAATGTGGCCTGTTGTCATTAGTGTGGATGCTGTAACTTGCAACCAACCATGGCATTGCAAAACATCAGAGAGTATCCATGTACACACACACACACACACACATCCAACAGCCTGTTCCGCATGCATTCTTTCGTCCGCAGGCTTTTTAGCGCCAGAGGGGTGCGTTTGATAACTGTCAGCCCCGCTGGTTCTCCAGGGTGGCGACTATGACAGACTTGAGGGGAATCCTGATCAGTTCGGCTGTTCTGCTGCTCCGCTGCCTCCGCTTCTAACACAGCAGGTCCCGTCGAGTAGGGCGACAACGGCTGATATAACAAGCACACTCTGGGGGCTTTATACAGGCCCTTGGACAGGAACGGCTAGAACCCTTTCGTTTAGATCAAAATGTGCTCTTTGATCCGAAACTATCGATTTATTTTCCCCTCTGCATTATATACATTTTTTATTCTAGTTTTACAGGCTCAGAATACTTTTCTTCCCCTTCCACAATTCACCGATGTCCCTGACTTCAATTGCTTTTGTATTTCTATTCCATTTGACAACTTATTGCATAATCATTGGATTTGGATAGAGTGCCCCCAAATCTATGGCACATTACCAGCCGCAGGCCTGCCTCAAGTCTGTGTACGGGAAAGATGAACGATCAACAAGATGTTTCACAGTACAAAAAAAAAAGATAGGCAGAGCTACAACACACACCTAGCTGAAACACAGGACACATCAGAGAGGGGCCATGCAGACAACTGAAAAAACCACCGACCGCGACCACTGCGGTCGAAACGCCTGGAACAGACCGGGGTTCCAACTCTGTTTGCATCTGATGATGTTACCGGTGAAATTCTGGAGCCACACAGCAGTTACATTGTGTTTATGAGATTTCAGTAACATTTATTGAGCATACCGCACACACCAGGCGACAACCAATGACAGCGCAGAGTTGGGGAGGGGTAGGTTGAACAGTGCTGATAGTGTGTGTGTGTGTGTGTGTTCTGCCAGCTCAGCCAGTAGCACAGGAGGGTGGGTTACCCTCGAGGGGGAAGGGGGGGGGGGGGGGGGGGGGGGTGGAGGAGAGAATCCGAGCACATCCAGACACTAAAGGCAGGGCTATGTCCTTCACACAGGAATTAAAAAACACAGCGACTACAGATGTAGGGTGCAGGAGACCAGAGTCACCCAATCAGCTTTGATGGTGTGTTGCCAGGACAACGGAGACACATGGCACCTGTACCCTGCCTGTGCCCTTTCATCGCTCCCCCTCCCCCACCGCCTCCTGGGACAGGGGGTAGGACCAAGGGGGACCCCTGTCCCCTCAATGGGTTGTTCACATGGGTACAGCAAAATGGGGATGTGTGGTCCTACAGATGGGGGGTGGGGGTGAGGGTGGGGGAGAGGAGGAATTTGGTGAAACAACAGGGAGATGGAAAGAGACGGAGAGAGAGAGGGAGTGAGGAAGGGGAATTGTGAACATGCGGTCCTCTTCCTCCTCGCTATGGACGGAGTACGAGCTAACTCTCTCTCCCTCTTCCTCACTCCGGAGCGATGGGAGTGGACGCCCTACGAGGTGTCACAACAGAGCAGCAAAGGAGAGGCGATGCTGGCCAAACACTTTACTGAACACTCTGAGGGGCTGGACAAGCTGCTGGCATCATCACCACACACACACACACACACACAGACACACACAAAACACTCCCACAGAACACACAAACAGGTTTAAGACTTGAAGCAGTGTCACCCTTCCAAAGAGTTGGTCACTAGAGAGCTTGCATGTCTGGGACTCCTTCCATCCAGTCAGGTGTCCGGTGGTAGGCTAACCCTCCACACACACACAGACTTGTGAGAAGGGCTTCCATTAGAACAGTCTGTCCTTCACAGGTTCCTTGCTACAGGGAGAGATGGAGGGAACAATGTTGTGAGGTCTCTCTCTCTCTCTTTCAGTCTGAGAGCAGCTGGATTCTCTCCACCTCCTTCCATCCTTCTCCTAGCTGGTCCTGGGCTATAGTTGGGGTGAGGCTGTGGGTGTGGGGCAGTGGGTGGTGGGGTTAAACCATCTTAGTCGGTATCAGTGGTTTTCCCTTCCTTTCACAAGTTGCTCCATCTCCCAGAATGTCTTGAGAGGCAGCTAGCCGTAGCCTAGCATGGAGAGGAGGGGTGAGGGGATATGATCAGTCAGTGCTGAGGAGGGGGGGGGGGGGGGAGGGAGGTCAGGGGTCGTGGCTAGCTGGCTGTTCTCTGTATCTGGTCTGTAAACATTGAGCACACGGTTGGCGAGGGGGGTGGGAGGGGCGCCCCCCTTTCCGTCTGTCCCAACTTCCTCCCTCTTCGTGGGGGGTGGGGGCAGAGCTTCGCCTCATTTCCCCACACGCTGTTCACAGCTGGCGAATCGCTGCAGAGCCCCAAAAAGGTCCTCGTATGACACGTCTAAGTGGGAAGGGAGGGAACTGGGGGGGGGGGGGGGGGTGAGGAAGAGGAGGAGGAGGAAGAGAGAGAGACAGACTGTTAAGAGAGGATGTAATGGCTGACGCTACTTTTAGAGAGACATTAAACTAACACTCCCATCCATCACGTTTAGTGCGTTCTACTGCCCCCTAGTGCTGGTAGTCAGCTGCAGGGGTCTCCATGTCAGATCTGGTCCTAGAATAGCCCTACTTAAACGCCCCAGCAAATCCTAGTCCAGCCTAGGTCCAGTAACATACCCACACCTTGCTAATCAGGTCAGATTAACACACTTGTGGGATTAGATCACTCATGTGAAATAGATGAGTGGAGGGCGTGCATGTGAGCACACACACACACACCTCATTGTAATCAGCAATCCTCCATACAGCAATGAAGCTGACTTGTGGAGTGCATGAAAACAAACACACACACGCACACACACACATACACACACGGAGATACTCACATGAACTCTGTCAGTCGGATCTGCCAGGGGAGGAAGCCAAGGGTGCTCTCCACCGGGCCAAATTTCAGAACCAGGTCTGGGTCCGGAATGTTCTTAGACTCTGGAGAGCACACCCAAGAACAACAACAACAACAAGCCAGTAAAAAACTCTACTTATTCAGCTCATACCCTAGCACTGCCATCCCTAGGTGGTAAAGGTGGTGGTGAGGATGGTGTGAAGGTGGTCAGACAGACCTTTCAGTAATGAGTCCAGGAGGGAGACGCTGATGTCAGAGGAGCTCCGCTGCTGCAGCTCCACCTCTCTGCACAGCTGCTGGGCCGCCTGCACGATGCTCTGCTTACCATCCTCCTCCGACAGCACTCGCACCACAGGCTGGCCCTGCAGCACTGGGGGGGGGGGGGGGGGGGGGGGGGGGAGAGAGGGGGTAGGAGGAGAAGAAGAAGGGGTAGGAGGATCAGAGGAGGCACAGGTGGGGAGAGTATGGTAGAAAAGAGGGGGACACAGGAGAGTGAGTTGGTTAGACACACCCACACACTGTGGCGGCACCAGCACACACATGTACACAGTACAGCCTCACACACATGATGGATGATAAAGCTCCCAGTAAGACTGTTCTAAACACGCTGAAGGCAGCACTAAAGCTCCCACTGGTCATGGTGTAATCCTCCATGACTTGGTTCCACCCACACCAGTTCCACAGGTAGAACTGGATGCTGGGCTGCAACAGTAGCAGGGACAATAGGTAGGCTGGCAGCATTGTCATGGAGATCAGACCTACAGGGGTGTGTATCAGTGTCAGTGGTCCCCAACCCTGGTCCTCGGGGACCATGTCCTGCATATTTGAGATGTTTCCCCCTTCCCACACACCTGATTCTAATGCATGTTTGTTACCAGGATTCAGAGCTAGATAACGACACTTTCATTTGAATCAGGTGTGTTGGAGCAGTGAAACATCTACATTTACATTTATTCATTTAGCAGACGCTTTTATCCAAAGCGACTTACGAGAGAGAGCTTCAGTCAAAGAGCATCAGTCATTGAGCATAGCAACGTGATAGACTCCGAACACAGCGGGGTTTTTTTAGATCGTGAATCATACATCATGAGAACCAATAAGTGCCAAGGGAAGAACTATAAATGCATAACACAACGATTGTGAACATAAAGCAAGAGATACAACAAACAACACTGGCAAGTCACCATATGGGGACCAACAAATAGTTCTAAACAACATTACATTATGTGAAGTACCATACTATTCCTAAGTGCCATTAAATTCTCTAAATAAGTGAGTTTTAAGCCTTCTTTTGAAGGTGAGAAGGCAGTCTGTGCTTCTGATGGAGGTGGGGAGTTGATTCCACCATTGGGGAGCCAGGCAGTGGAAGTGTGTTTTGCCCGGGCGCTCTTGAGGGGGGGGTGCCACTAGACGGTTGTCAGCAGATGACCGTAGGTGGTGGGTGGGGGTGTAGGGCTGGAGGAGAGAGTTGATATATAGGTCGGGGCAATCCCATCTAAAACAGGGGTGTCCCATCCTGGTCCTCGAGGGCCACTGTCCTGACAGTTCTAGATGTTTCCCTGCTCCAGCACACCTGATTCTAATGAATGGGTCGTTATCAATTACCCATTCATTAGAATTACCCACTCCTGACCTAAACAATGGTTTATATTGACAGGAGCCTGTCAGGAGCAGGAATGTGTTTGATGCAAAAGGTAAATAAATATGAACCCCAGTGTTTTACATCAGAGGTTACTTACAAGATGTCCTCCAAATAAGGCAGATCCTGCAATAGATCTCACAGCAAAATAATCCACAGTGGTATTGTGTTCTGGTCCAGTACCTTGGTATTCCTGCTTGTCGTTTCCGTTGCTGAGCAACTCGACGGAGAGCTTAGAACCTTCTGGGCCCAGGAGGTCCTGCTGCTGCCTGAAGATCTCCTCCTGGAGGCGGGAGTTGTTCCTCCGGAGGACACCTGCAGGAGCGACAGAGAATCATCAAAACCCTGTGTCACCTACACAAGTGTCTTAGCCCAACGAACCGAAGAACTAGTCAGGTTAGGCCCTTCTCCATCTGGAGGGCAAGGAGGGTGACAGAGGAGGGTGACAGAGGAGGGTGACAGAGGAGGAGGGTAACAGAGGAGGAGGGTAACAGAGGAGGAGGGTAACAGAGGAGGAGGGTAACAGAGGAGGAGGGTAACAGAGGAGGGTGACAGAGGAGGGTAACAGAGGAGGGTAACAGAGGAGGGTAACAGAGGAGGGTAACAGAGG
This sequence comes from Neosalanx taihuensis, assembly GCA_030340665.1. NCBI lineage: Eukaryota > Metazoa > Chordata > Actinopteri > Osmeriformes > Salangidae > Neosalanx > Neosalanx taihuensis. Next base: position 1,313,718 of record CM059299.1, on the reverse strand, counting down.
AGGAGGGTAACAGAGGAGGGTAACAGAGGAGGGTAACAGAGGAGGGTAACAGAGGAGGGTAACAGAGGAGGAGGGTAACAGAGGAGGAGGGTAATAGAGGAGGGTAACAGAGGAGGGTAACAGAGGAGGAGGGTAACAGAGGAGGGTAACAGAGGAGGGTAACAGAGGAGGAGGGTAACAGAGGAGGGTGACAGAGGAGGGTAACAGAGGAGGGTAACAGAGGAGGGTAACAGAGGAGGAGGGTAACAGAGGAGGGTAACAGAGGAGGGTAACAGAGGAGGAGGGTAACAGAGGAGGGTGACAGAGGAGGAGGGTAACAGAGGAGGAGGGTAACAGAGGAGGAGGGTAACAGAGGAGGAGGGTAACAGAGGAGGGTAACAGAGGAGGGTAACAGAGGAGGGTGACAGAGGAGGAGGGTGACAGAGGAGGAGGGTGACAGAGGAGGGTGACAGAGGAGGGTGACAGAGGAGGGTAACAGAGGAGGAGGGTAACAGAGGAGGGTAACAGAGGAGGAGGGTAACAGAGGAGGGTAACAGAGGAGGGTAACAGAGGAGGGTAACAGAGGAGGAGGGTAACAGAGGAGGAGGGTAATAGAGGAGGGTAACAGAGGAGGAGGGTAACAGAGGAGGGTAACAGAGGAGGGTAACAGAGGAGGAGGGTAACAGAGGAGGGTAACAGAGGAGGAGGGTAACAGAGGAGGGTAACAGAGGAGGGTAACAGAGGAGGAGGGTAACAGAGGAGGGTAACAGAGGAGGGTGACAGAGGAGGGTAACAGAGGAGGAGGGTAACAGAGGAGGGTAACAGAGGAGGGTAACAGAGGAGGAGGGTAACAGAGGAGGGTAACAGAGGAGGGTAACAGAGGAGGGTAACAGAGGAGGAGGGTAACAGAGGAGGAGGGTAACAGAGGAGGGTAACAGAGGAGGAGGGTAACAGAGGAGGGTAACAGAGGAGGGTAACAGAGGAGGAGGGTAACAGAGGAGGCCAGAGAGAAAGAAAAACACACTCAAACCGCTCCTTGTCCAAAATGCAGCCACCGCTGGTGTGCAAGATGCTTTAGAAACAGCTGCTCTCAGCTTGACTGTTGACAGGTTATCAGCTGACTAGCAGAGGAACCACATCATCATGTGTCACCTGACACAAGAGGCTGTCTAGCGTCACACTGAAAGAGTTGAATGAAGTTCACCTCTGAACATTTGACTCAGTTCTACATTACAGAACAACATCCAACTGGTCCTTACCATACCTAGATGTGGTAATCAAATGAAGAGTTGGTGCAAAACACGCTGTCTTCTCGTTGAACTCCTCGTTCAAACGGAATCCTGTGTCGCCAAGTTGCTACCTAGCTAGCACTGTCTGGTGTTCATATTCAGTCACATTATCCTCAGTCACCCCAGTGAGATGACTAATGGAACTAGATCATAAAGTAACATGACACTGACAGTAAGTAAGATGGTGATCATGTGTGTTGAGATGGTTCTGTAGGAATTTCAAAGCTGAGTGCTTCTTACTCAGTAATACTGCTGTAACAACACCAGCACTAGCTTGGTGATTCTGGAATGCATGGAGGCCCCACCAGCCAGTACATTGGTACAGAGTTCCCCTATTAACTCTCATATGGTTTAAATGGCACATCTCTTAGCCAGAGGAGGGGCAGCGCTGCCTGGGAAACTGATATGAGACTCACAGCACTGACACTGCCTGCTAGGAAGCTGTAAGGGAGGATAGAGGTTCAGTGTGAACCGATTCAAGTGTCTAACCTGGACATTGTTGATATGCAAGGTGCATGACGTGGTGGATGGCAGCAATAAACCACATGCTCCACCCTGTTTGACTGCTCCGATTCAGTGGAACACCGAACCACCGCTAGATCTTCTACTTCTATTTGGCGGTTTTGGCAACAGAAAACTGTCAGAGAATAAAGTTAGACCAACTACGGGAGTCAAGTGGCTCATGTTGGGAAGGTTGTGTGTTCGTTTTCCGGCTGCGGCTACGTGACGTTGTGTCAAGGCACTTCACCCTACCTGCCGCAGGGGGGAATGTCACTGTACTTGATCTAAGTCGCTTTGGATAACAGCTAAATGACTAAATGTAATGTTCTACTACTATCCAGCTCCACCATGCGCTGTCACGTGCCAGTAAGGTGTCTCTCTAACGAACGTGACTGTCTTGGGATTCAAAAGCACTTCCTGAAACTGACAGATTGAAATGAAAAATGAAGGAAAATAAAGTACCTTGATTATCGTACACACTGACATAGGATATACCGACAGCCATGCACCACACCACCAGGTTGGCAATGTCCGTGTAGCTGGGCTCCTCTTCGGTGATCAGTAAGCCCAGGTGAAGAGGGAGCTTCTCCAGAGATCTGCCATCTGCCCCCCAGCGAGACCGGCGGGCGGAGGGTTTCAAACCCGGGCCCCTCTTCTGCTCTGGAAACCCAAGAGTGATGGGGACAAGGAGCGTGGCCAGAGCTCTCTTCCATAACCGACCGTTCCAGTTCCGCAGCCGGATTCGGACCCAGGTGATGAGGGTCCTGTGGATGTGGAGAAGGACGTGCAGAAGCCGCCACACACACTCATACACGAGCGCCATGACACACAATCCTCCTCCGCACAATGTCCAAACTCAGATTGTTAATATCACAAATTAATAAACTGCCTGAATAAATCTACTCCGAAACTAGCCATTTAATCTACTGCCAACCATAGACTGCCAACACCTCAGCTCGCCGGCCGCCATTCCTTCAGTTCCTTTACCATGACCTTTACACTCTGAACTCTGAACCCCACAACGCTACACGGAGCTCGCTGATTGGTCAAGACAGAAGGAGGCTCTGCGTGAGTTTTGTCGCCCTCTAGAGGTAGACTGGGGGTAATATTCCTGAGAAAGACGCATGATTGGAGAGAAAGAAATGTTGTCAAGAATTATAATTTTTTTTCAATCATTTTCTTTTTCAAGTAAAATTTTTAATTGGGAACCATTTCGTTTCGTTTTTTTATTTAGTAAAAGATGACAGCGTAATCGTGTAAACGTCCAAGCAGTCCATAAATGTCAACTGTAATACGATTTTAAATTTTTGAATCTTTATTTAAGTTCCGTGTATGTTCTTTGTTTGCTCCATCCTGCCAAAGTAGATTCCGTGTTTGTGTAAGTTGCATGGCGTATACAAACGAATTCTAATTTTGACAGTGTAGCACAGTGAAGGGAATGTCATAGGTCTTACTCATTAGTCAACCTTTCTGGTTTACATTCCGTCGTAGTCGTAGTACTCCTCGCTGTCGGTCTGTTCATCTGGGTTGTCAGGTGCTTCGTCATCAGTATTTAGGCTCGCAGACTCCTCCCTTTCACACCTGTGTCTCTCAGCCAAGTAGAGTCTCCATCCAGCCCCGCCCCCCGTCGTTCCCCCCACTTCTTTGATTGGCTCCTGACTACAGGGCTCATTTGGTAGCTCCACCCCACGGTCGCGCAGGGCTCTTGTCAAGCTCTGGAGCACACAGGAGCAATTCCAGGGGTTCCCATCCAGGTAGAGGCTCCTGAGTCTGGGCAGCAGGTGCGGTGTGGCAGGGGGGAGGGAGTAAAGACGGTTCCTGCGCAGGTTCAGCACCTGGAGCCTCTTTAGAGAGCGCAGTTCCTGCTCTTGGACGGTCTGGAGCCGGTTCCCTTTCAGGTCCAGACGAACCAGACTCTCTGGTAGCCTTCAGAGGGACGGTAGGTTAAGTTAAGTGGTTAGGTTTTGTGAGTTACATGTACTGTGAATGATTCAATGTATGTGAGTACATAACATTTAGTCAATTAGCAGTTGCTTGTATCCCGAGGGACTCACAGCTATTTACATTTACATTTATTGATTTTTGCAGAATTGCAAGAACGTTCCCCCAATGCAAGTAGGGTGAAGTGCCATTGAACTGGCAACCTTCTAATCACAAGCCCGACAGCCTAACAGCCTAAAGCCACCGACAATAACAATAATAATGAATGAAATCTTCGTACCCTGCAGGAATAGACACGAGCAGATTCTGTTCCAGAGCCAGGTTGGTGAGGCGCCCGCTGTTCTTCAGGGCGTTGGCCTCGAAGTGCCGGATGGTGTTGTTTTCTAGGAAGAGATGCTTCAGTTGCTTCAGCCCTGAAACCTGATGATAGGTCACTTCCTGGAGGAGGTTCTGCCTGCAGTCCAGCCTCTCCAGCCGGTGGCTCAGCCTGCTGGGAATGGCCTTCAGCAAGTTTCCTGCCACCTCCAGCTCCATCAGGCTGGGCAGCCGGAGACCCCCATCCACAGAGCTCAGGCGGTTGTGGGACAGGGAGAGGGAGGAGAGGTTACGGAGATGGGCCATCTCTCTGTTCCTCAGAGCCCTCACCTGGTTTCTGCCTAGATCCAGGAGACAGAGGGACTGGGGGAGGCCATGAGGGACCCGGGTCAGCAGGTTCCCTTGTACACTGAGGGTCCTCAGAGATTTGGTCTGAGAAAAGAAGGCAGAGGGGAAGGAGGGGATCTTGTTGTTGGCCAGGCTGAGCAGGTTGACCTGGGGGAGCCTGAGAGAACCGTGGATCGTCTCGATGCGGTTCCCCTCCAGCAGCAGTGTCTCCAGGCACACCAGGTGAGCCAAGACGCTGGACCTCAGAGAGGACAGGTGGTTGTGCTGCAGGTCCAGCAACCTCAGCCTGCGCAGCCCCTCCAGGGCCGCCTCCCCCAAGCCCTGGAGTCGGTTGTGGCCCAGGTGCAGGATCTCCAGGCTGGGAGGCAGGCCTCGGGGGAGCTGCCGCAGCTTGTTGTTCTGGAGGTCAAGAGTCCTAAGGCCCTCTTGGGCTCTGAGAGCACCAGCTTCCAGCCCCTCTACCCCACAGGAAGACAGGACCACCTCCTCTAGACCCCCCAGGCTGGAAAGGTCTCTACCCTGGAACACACACACACAGGGTGGGACACTTAATCACTCAATGCACAATGAGTTCCATTGTTATAGAACATCAAGGCACCTTTTTTATTTTACAAAAATCAATTTAGATGTTCACATTCTAGAGATGCAAAGTTATTATCATGACAGTACTCATAGTAACATGAATCATGATACGTTGGAATTGTTGGAATCTGAGAACAACCCAATAATCTGTTCATTGTCTTCTTTTCTGAAAGAAACATTTGTAGTGGCTCGTTTGCATTTCTCCTACCTTTAGATCCTTGATGTGGTTGTATGCCAGGTTGAGTCGCCTAGTGTCGTTTGGGATTCCGGAAGGAACTGCCTGCACTCTGAAACACTGCACTGACAAAACCTCCTTGTCGCACACACATTTCTTAGGACACGCCAGAATACAGGCGTAGGGAGGATGGAGCAGAACGCCAACCACCAACAGCAGAAGAAGCCTCATCATGACCTGTTAACTAGTTCAGCATGTCTGTGAGAGAGCAGCCGTCTCTCTTGCCCTGGGGTTTAAATAGTGTAGCCAGGGCCAGGGCTGGTGAGAGGAGTTTGTGCTTTATTTAGAACAATGGAGGAGATGTTTGTCTTGGGTTAAAAAACAACATTTGACACAGACAAGGAACTGACACCCACAGTAACTGATAGGCCCTCTGTTCGCCGACGTGAGAAACTTGCTGATAAACAATTTACAACCCATTCAGTTAAAACAAATGCAATTTCCTATGTCAGTTGGAATTCTGACTGGAGGAAGAGGTAGGTTAATAGCACCTGGTTTCTATTGACTACTTTCACCAATGATTAATTATACATTTTATTTGTATTTATTTTTTTATTAAAACAGATACTATAAAGTGTATTCTGTGCTAAACTACCTTTGATCAAAACAAGCATGAGGTTTGGTTAATGACTTGTCAGACGTAAGGTAAAACATGACCTATTCACTTTCTCTGATCATCAAAGTGAATGAAATAAGGAAAACAGGGTAGTATAGGAACATGAAGAGAAGTTAAGGTTTGAGTGTGTCTATGCAATAAGGAAATCCCTGCTTCAAAACAGTGGCTCAACGTCAAAAAGCACAATTGGAAAATGAGTGAATGGAGGAGAAAACTAAATATACATATATAAAATACTGAGATTGAGAAAAAGACAAGGACGCATATATTGTGATTGCTGGTATCTTCAATGTGGCAACAACTCTACAATCGATTGTATTTCCTCAGCTGTGTGGCAGACTCAGGTAATCAATTCACGACTCAGATCCGGATCCGATTTCGGATTTCCTGGTACGAAATCTTCAGTGGTGCTCGAGCCAAGCACATTTAATTAAGCCAATCACAGCTGAAGGACAACAAGTATAACATCAGTATAACAAGTAAATCAACGTAGACTTTTATCCTTTCCTAACGCTTTTCTTAAGGTCGTTTTTTTTAGCGACAAGTCAAGAGAATCGGCTAAGCTAACGTTAGCTTAGCATCATTCCTCTGGCAGCAGATGTCTGCTTCGGCCGGCAGCGGCTCTCCTTCTGCCCGGGGCACGGCCCTCTGCGGACCCGGGACCGGGATGTCTATGTTCCGGTGGCTCGAAGTGTTGGAGAAGGAGTTTGACAAAGCTTTTGTCGACGTGGATCTCCTGCTTGGCGAGATCGACCCAGACCAGGCAGATATCACCTATGAGGGGCGGCAGAAGATGACCAGCCTCAGCTCCTGTTTTGCTCAACTCTGCCATAAAGCTCAAACCATCTTCCAGCTCAATCACAAACTAGAGGCGAGTATCTATCTATCACCATCTCATGATGCTGGGAAGGATGGGTTTGATCATCTTTCTAAACCCGGTGGTTTTTAACCTGGGTTCGATTGAACCCCAGGGGTTCGGTGTGTCAGTCTCAGGGGTTCAGTGAGTCAGTCTCAGGGGTTCGATGGAGGTCAAGACACACATCCAACTCATATGATTCACGATGACAAGACCCATTAAGAAGGGTTCAGGTGAATGTGCATATGAAACTGGTGGGGTTCAGAACCTCCAACAAGGTTAAGAACCACTGTTCTAAACCATTTGCGTGGGACTTGATTGACAGGTCAAGTCATATGGACTGCCTGCCTGGCTGGATGTTTTGTTTTTCCCATGTAGATTGTTTCCCAGCAACAACATCCGTGTTTTGTTGTGGGTGTTTAGTTGTGGGTGTCTGGCCTCTCAAACTAATCTGTTGACATGGTCTCAGAAAGTGACAGCAGCTGACAACCCAGAACATTGCTTTTCAGCCGACAGATCAAAAGAGTCTATTAAGATTGACTACGAAATACACATCTATTATAAATTGCCATTTACGACCATGTAGGCCATAAATTAATTCATTAATATTTTTGGGGGGGACAATTTGAGAGCCCTAGCTTTCCTCATACTAGGTTTTAGTGGCTTTGGGAAAATGTGGAGGAGGGCTAAATGAGTTCAGTAGATATTAACTTATGTCCTGTCTGAAATCTAATGAAACCGCTCAAGCGGGTCTTGTTTGTCCAAGAGTGAAAGTAGTGGACACTGCAAACACACTTTTACCAGCAGAGCTTTACTTTGTTCAGGGTCAAAGAGCTCCTATTACCCCCAGGAAATCAATACTGGAGCCTGTATCTCAGCCGGTCTAACCTTCTGTCCACAGCCAGCCTGGCCTCAGCCCTCACAGCCTAGCTCTGCTTTGGACTGCCTGAAACTCCATTCAGATTCAAACATTTCAGGGGGGAAAAAACGGGAATGTCTGTGTCCTACATTTGTAGCATGGCGGCTTTGATCTTTGTGTCTCAGTCTCAGTCTCAGTGTTTCCACTTAACAATACGACCCCTCTGGGCTCAGCTGGGTCGGATGTGGTGTTGGCAGTCTGGAAGATGAGCTCCACCCACCTTCCCCCGGATAATTGGTTTACGGTTAGGATGATGTCATGGATCTGGCTCTGTAGGGGAAGTGTGACATCACTCTGACATCAGCATTGTGTGTGGTCTGGTGATTTGACACAATCCAGATCCAGATGTCGAAATCAGCTACAATTCTGCAGTTCTAGTTGAAGCTTTGTTGACAATGAGGGAGGTCTGTATGCCTGGAACCGACATACTTGTTGTATGAGGGGATGGTTGTGTAACTTGCCAGCCCAGTCTATGGTAAACAGCTATAGACTTGCCTGTTTTTCCTGCTGCAGTTTGTGGCATGTTGTGATCCCCATCTGATCGTTGGTGTTAGCGTGGGCAAGGCCTCGTCTGCAGCCAGCCTGCCTGAGTCAGCGATGTGGCGCGTTATTGTCGGCTCAGTTGTGCCAATGTCAGCTGTCAGTCAGCAGAGAACAACACATACTGCTGCTGCACCTGGCATCAGTACTGGATCCTGTAAGAAGCCCATCTAGAGATATGCTTCACCTCTGGGGGCTGAATGGAGGCTTTATGTGGTTTGCTGTGTGTGTGTTTCTCTGGAGGACGGTGTCTAAGATGGGGGGGGGGGGTACAGGGACATTCCCCCCTGAGGCAAGTAGGGTGAAGTGCCTTGCCAAGGACACAACGTCATGTTGATACAGTCAGGGTTCGAACCAGGTAGCTCAACTCCTTAACCACTCAGCTACACGAATCCCATTTGGGTCATTGTTGTCTCTCTTAACAGGAAGTGTCCGGTCGTACGCAGGGCGTGTCACTTCCTGTGTTCCTGGCAGGCTTGGGATGTTAGACCTGACCAGGAAGGGGGGGGGCGACGAAACATGTGGTCTTGCTGTAATGTGATAACTTTGTCACACAGAGAATCTGTCTGTGTTTTTTTTACACGGTACAAGTTTATTTGAATGCAGGTTTGAGCTGACCTTGTCTATATATATGTGTTAAATCTTTTCAGAATAAAAGTTGCACCGTTGCGTTTTAACATCACAAAAAGTCTAAAGAGCAACACGCTTTTCAACATGCTAATCATGCAACTTCACCACTACCAGTTGGTAGCAACCAAGTGGAAAGGGCAGGTTTGTAGCAAGGTCACGAAAAGGAAAAATCGTCGATGTGCGGTAACCTCCGTGTTAAACATCCAAGCAGCGCCTGACGTGTTGACTTCACCACACGGCCCACGAGACTGACGTGTCACACCAGCTGCTCACACGTGTTCGGGGGGGGGGGGGGGGGGGGGGGGGTGTACTGGAGGAAGGTGTTCCACACCGTATCAATATCGAAGGGACTGACTTCGTGCTCCGCCGTGTCCCAGTCTCAAGTCACACGATTCGGAACCCGACCCTCCAGTTAATCACTGTCGCTTTCTTACAAATCCCCTCCCCTCCCTCCTCCACCTCCCCTCCCCCAGGCCCAGCTGGTGGACCTGCGCTCGGAGCTGACGGACGCCCAGGCGGAGCGCACCGTGGTGGAGAGGGAGGTGCATGAGCAGCTGCTCCAGCTGCACGCCCTCCAGCTGCAGCTGCGCTCCCGGGGGGGCCAGGCCGACGACGAGACGGACTCCATCAAGGACAGGATGGTGGGTGTCCGCCACACACACACACACACGCACACACTCACACACACACACTCACACATACACACACACACACACACACACACACACACACACACACACACACACACACACACACACACACACACACACTCAGGCTCTCTGTCTCAGATCTATGGCTTCTAATCAGTCCTTGGCCTTCTGCCTCTTCTTCCCATAATGCTTTGCCCAAATTTGACCCCTGACCTCTCTCTTCTCCCTCCTTTTTCGCCTTAAGCCTGTCCTCACAGTGGACGAAATGGTAAGTCTGGTGTGGCTTTTGTGTGTGTTTTTTTCCGTGTGTGTGTACTTGTGTACATTCATAAGACACTGTTTGTCTTTTCTAAAGCCACCTTCTTTCTAACATAAGTCCTTTTTCAACAAAGGACTGTTGCGTTGAATGCAAGTTAACCCACATGTCCTGTGTATAGGTGTGTGTGTGTCTGTCAGTTATGCATTTTGGAGTCCGACCGACTCTCCCGATGACTCATTTTATTTGATGTAGTTCAGCTCGTCAACAGATAGTATGCTGTGAAAGTTTACGATCTCACAAGCGTGTCAACATTTTAGATTTATTATTTGAAAGTCCCTCTCGCGTATCAGAGTGTGTCTTGAATGTCTAATAACAACTCTGATCGGTCTGGCTCTAATATGTTGTCTGCTGTGTGTGTGTGTGTGTGTGTGTGCCTCCTTCAGCCCTGGGAACAGTGTGTGTAGCCCTGTCTCCTTACCTGTCAGACGATCTGTTTTCTGCCCTTTTTACCGCCTGCTAACTGGCCTGTTTGTTACTCTGTAAGCAGCTCTGTTCGCTGGCCTTTTAGCTGCTGCCCTCATTAGCTAACCTGCTAGCTAGCCCGCTAAACGACCTGTTATCAGTGTTGTCAGTGTTGAGCCCTGGTTCACTGTGTGTTGGCCCGGCCGTGCTTCATGCGTGATCTGTGGAGGGTGACCCTTAGTGGGCTGCACCGCCCAGAGGCACCCCCGTCTCCCAGAGCAGCACCACGGCTGGCTGGAGACACACTCTGGAAGTGGAGCTAATCTATTTTTCTCTTTGCCTGTGTGTGTATCCATGTGTGTGTGTGTGTGTGTGTGTGTGTGGTGGGGGTGGGGGGATTAGGAGCAGGAGTTGGAGGCCAGTAAGAAGGAGAAGGTCCGCGAGGTGAAGCTGGACGCCGAGGTGAAGCTGCACAAGAAGGAGAATGAGGCCCTCCGCAGGCACATCGCCGTCCTGCAGGCCGAGGTGTACGGGGCCAGGCTGGCAGCCAAGTACCTGGATAAGGAGCTGGCTGGGAGGTAGGGGGGGTGGGGAGGGGGCAAGAGGGGGTGGGGGGGGGAGGGGGGGGCTAGAGAGAGGGGTTCTGCTCTGGAGCTGGCGAACCTCAGAATCAGAATACATTCTTATTCGTTAGTTACACAAAAACTGAGTTTACTGTGGCAGGATGGAGCAAACAGAGAACAAATATGGGACTATAATATATAATATGAGAGTACATTTACATTCAGCAGACGCTCTTATCCAGAGTGACTTACAGCAGGTACAGGGACATTCCTCCTGAGGCAAGTAGGGTGAAGTGCCTTGTCCAAGGACACAACATCATGTAGCCACAGCCGGGAATCGAACCTGCAACCTTCTTGTCCTCCCTCCAGGGTCCAGCAGATCCAGCTGTTGGGTCGGGACATGAAAGGCCCCGCCCACGACAAGCTGTGGAACCAGTTGGAGGCTGAGATCCACCTGCATCGCCACAAGACGGTCATCCGTGCCTGCAGGGGGCGCAACGACCCCAAGAAACCCCTGCCCTCCCCCGTGGGGC
>CM059299.1:1170000-1297500 GCA_030340665.1 Neosalanx taihuensis | reverse complement strand
TTTCTGAACCATTGGAGGATTTGGTATACATGTCTTCTGTCATTTCTGTATACAGGTAAAACCTTTGAATAAACATACATTTATTTGCCCAATGTGGTGTGTACTTTGTGTGTCTGTTATTAGAATCTGATAACGAAGACAACCTATACCAGTCCGACACATTAGAATTACTAACAACACAGGACAATAGTCAGTTCTCCCACAGGACCACAAGAGGGCGATATTACATCAAAATGAAATATTTCCTCTATATCACAGCAGAAATACTGCCATCCTGTAATACTGTATTCATAGCATGGCGTTATCAGAGCCCATTCAAATCACAACCTATCAAGTGACAAAAAGTCAACCACCTGGAATACTTACCCAGAAACAACCTGGAGGATCACCTCGTATCTGACAGACCTGACGTTGAGACTAATGGATTAGGGGTGGGGGTTTGGGGTGGGGGTTTGGGGTGGGGGTTTGGGGTGGGGGTTTGGGGTGGGGGTTTGGGGCGGGGGTTTGGGGTGGGGGGGCAGGGGTGGGGGTTTGGGGTGGGGGTGAAGTGGTGGGGGGCAGCGGTGGCTGGTGGGGTCCCAGGCTGGAGCAGTGCAGAGTTCTGGGACTTGGAGCCTGCATGAAGAGACATGACAGGAATGCGAGCGCAGCTCAGGCTGGCCTGACCAGAAGGCTGACTGCAGCTGCCTGAGGAGGAGAGAGACGCTGCAGCCATGATGGTGGAAGAAACAGAGTTCCACCCTGCTGCAACAGGCTGGACCTCAGAGCAGGAGGAGACTGGTGAGAATCAGCTGCTTCACCGCTGACACCAAACTGTCACATTCCAGCCCACAGACTGTGTGTGTGTGTGTGCGTGCGTGTGTGTGTGAGGGGGGCAGGGACAATGTCATATCCTCATAGAGCGCTGAGAGGCTGGTGCTTAGGTCTACACCTCCACCAGATCCCTTCCCAACACAGCCCAGAATAGGGCCATGAACTGTGGGGTCGAGGGCCCCGAGGGCCAACCAGAGATCACAGACACGTCCTGAGGTCAAAGGTCGGTTCGGTATGCAGTGACCATTCTGGAATGTGGCGAACTATGGGGTTAGGATGGTGGCGGCTGCAGAAAGCACACACACAGACACACACACAGACACACACACACAGACACACACACAGACACACACAGACACACACACACACAGACACACACACACAGACACACACACAGACACACACAGACACACACACACACAGACACACACGCACACAGACACACACAGACACACACACAGACACACGCAGACACACACGCAGACACACACGCAGACACACACAAACACACACACAGACACACACACACACACACCCACAGACACACACACACACACAGACACACACACACCAAGAAAAAAACCCACTGAAAGGCAGGAGGTCTGTGTTGGTTTTTATTGAGGGCTCAGCTTACAGACAGGCTTACGCAGACACACACACACACACTATCCTGTCCACACACACACACACAACCGTACACACACACTCCTCTTCACAGTCCTGGAGAATCCCACAAAGCTTAAATACACTATAAATACCAGACTATCAGTCTGTGCTCCCTAACTGAGGTAGTCACTGAGCCACACCGACTGAAGCAGCAGAGCCGCGCTAATCGAGTTAAACAGTGATTTCTTCAAGGAGGGGAGGAATCCACACACACACACACACACACACACACACACACACACACACATTGGGGGGAACATGTGCATAAACATGTGGGCAAAAAAAACAAAAACATAATTTGGCAAATAAGACCGTCCTGTAAAAACATATCACCCCCCCCCCCACCCCTCCTCCTCCAGTCCCAGCAAGAAACACACCAAAAGTATTTCACAGAAATGCGTACGCATGGTGTGGGTCCAGGTTGTATGTTAGCAGGCTGGTGGCGTCACACGCATGTAAGCCTACTCTTACCAAGCAGAGCATTCAGGGCTGAGGAAACATCCATTCACAAACAGAAGTCGCTCCCATCCAGTTATTCAGGTACGGCTGGTCTTCCCAGACCCAGAAAAGGGCCCAGCAGGTCTGACGAGGACTGAGCTCTACAGCAGTCCTGATCCAGTTTCTCCCAGACATGAATCCAGACTCCAGTCTCAGCAGCTTGACAGGCAGACAGACTCCGGCACAAAGCCAGTCCAGTACAACACAAAGGGAATTTTAAAACATCTCTCTGTCTCTCTGTCTCTCTCTCCTGTCGTCCTGTCATTGGCTCACAGACCGACCAATAAGCCTCAGGACACATCCAACGACATCCATCCAATGTGAGACGGAGCACAAGGCACAGACAGACAAAGATGTAAAGAGAGGGGGAGGGGGGACATAGATACAGTACACAGAGGCAGACAGAGGGAGGGAGCTGGCGTTGGCATTAGGCCCACCTGTGACGGCAGCCACAAGGCCCTGATTGTGGATGAGGGCGTCCAGGGAGACACTGAGCCTTTCAGCTCCCCTCCCCCTCCCCTTCCTCCCCCTCCCTCCCCCACTGTTCTTGTCCGGAGCGGTCTGCAGGGGATCACAGTCTCAGCATCCCAGCTTCGCCCATCCTCGACAGACCGAGGCTCCACGCCGTGTTAACAAGATCAACGTTTCACCCAGGGAGGAAGGTTGGCAGTTTGTGATTTCCTACCACCATCCCTCCCACCACCCCCCCCCCCACACACACACACACCAGCCTCTCTCCCCTCTCTCCCAGCTGGCCACATTCAGCTCAGAAAGGGGGGGGGGGGGTGGTAGGGTGTCTTGGAAAGGGTGCTGGTGGCAGATAAGCTATAAAGAAGGAATCACATGGTACCTCTCACATTGATGCTATGGTTACCACAGGAGACGTCCTTTCAGAGATGATCCATTTACCAAGTCCCCAATCTCTTCCTCCTTCATACACTCTAGTGATGATGATAATCTTACCCAGCAGAACAGATTTTTTTGATGGTTTTGTGAGGAAATCAAATCACAGTAGAGGTCAACTGGTCTGAGAGTCCAGACCCAGCATGTAGATCCCAGATCGTCTGACCTGAGCGAGTCAAAGTACCCTGCAGACCGAACGAGTAGATCTCAGATGAGATCATCCAGAGCTGCCCTCTGGGCTGGGTCTGAGGGGGGTAACTGACACCCTCACACAGTCCCTGGGGCTGGAGTAGCTCTCCGGGGCCGATGGTTTGGCCTGGGGCCTCTGGTAGTTTGAAGGCCCATTTCCCTGGGTCCTTTTGGGGCAGTCGTAAACCCCCTCAGAGTTCTGTCTCCCCCTGTCTGCTTTGACCTGGGGGGTCTGGTATCCCCCTGGGGCCCCCACCCCAGGCCTCCTGGGGCCCACGCTCTCCACGGCCTTGTGGGAGGGGCTCCTGGTCAGCACGGCGCCCGGCACGCTGTACGGGTCGGAGAGGAAGGCGACGTCTTTACGGAAGATGTGACGCTCGATGATGGGCGTGGCATATTCTGGCTCCTGATTGGTCAGGGGCAGGGCGTACTGATTGGACGTGTGGAGGTAGTCGTAATGGGTCGCTGGGTCGTTGCCGTCGTCCTTGGCAACGTCTGTGTCCATGGGGCGGAAGGTGGAGCCTTTCCTGGATACGGTTCCCATGCCGATCATCAGGGGCTGCTGGTACTCTGGAAAGGAGGAGCACATGTAACCACACTGCTCTCTGCACAGTGTGTGTGTGTGTCTGGTATATGTGTGTGTGTGTGTGTGGTATATGTGTGTGTCTGGTATATGTGTGTGTGGTATATGTGTGTGTCTGGTATATGTGTGTGTGTGTCTGGTATATGTGTGTGTGTGTCTGGTATATGTGTGTGTGTGGTATATGTGTGTGTGTCTCCTCTGACCTGCCATGGTGCTGGTCACCAGGTCCAGCTTGTGTGCAGGGTCCTGGTCACAGCTGTAGCTGATGGTGAACTCTGCTGACTGCTGTCTGGTACAGGGGTGCTTCACCTGCTTCCAACAGCCTGGGACCAGAGGGGAGGAACGGGTTAAAGATACCAGGGGCAGGGTGGAGGCATGGAGGCAGGCTGGAGTCAGGGAGGAGGCAGGGAGGCAGGGAGGAGGCAGGGAGTCAGGGTGGAGTCAGGGTGGAGTCAGGGAGGCAGGGTGGAGGCAGGGTGGAGTCAGGGAGGCAGGCTGGAGTCAGGGAGGCATCTTCCTCCCCACCACAAGCTGATGACACCCTGAGCTGCTCTTACACATGCTGATGACATGACTGGCCTCTCAGAGACAGACGGGCAACCAGGCAGACAGACAGACAGAGAGACAGACAGGTAGGAGGACAGACAGACAGGTAGGAGGACAGACAGTCAGGTAGGAGGACAGTCAGGTAGGAGGACAGACAGTCAGGTAGGAGGACAGACAGTCAGGTAGGAGGACAGACAGTCAGGTAGGAGGACAGACAGTCAGGTAGGAGGACAGACAGTCAGGTAGGAGGACAGACAGTCAGGTAGGAGGACAGACAGTCAGGTAGGAGGACAGACAGTCAGGTAGGAGGACAGACAGTCAGGTAGGAGGACAGACAGTCAGGTAGGAGGACAGACAGTCAGGTAGGAGGACAGACAGACAGGTAGGAGGACAGACAGTCAGAAAGGCAGGCAGGCAGAATGACAGAAAGACAAAGAGGGTTAGTGTGTGAATCTGGCAGTTGAACTCACGCTGCCTGTTTTAGAGACAAGCCTGGGCATTGTCTGCTTTTACCACACACACACATACACGGACACACACACACACACACACATTTTATTTTGACAATAAAACGGTTTGAGATGCTTCAGATAACCAACCTGTCTGAACATCAGAGGAACCATAGGAGCTGTCTTTGGTCTTCTTCCTGTTTCAGAAAGGAACACCAGATTGAGTTACAGAGACAGACAGAGGTGTGTGTGGCTGTGTGTGCGTGTGTGGCAGTATGTGTGTGTGTGTGTGTGTGGCTGTGTATGTGTGGCAGTATATGTGTGTGGCTGTGTGTGTGTGTGACTTACTTCTGCAGCATTTTGCACACACACACCCCGGTCAATAACAGCACCACAGATAAGACTGTAGGGACGATGATGATCACCAGTTTAACTGAGGAGGGAGAGGAGAGAACAGGTCAGCTGGTACTATCACACACACACACACACACACACACACACACACACACACACACACACACACACACACACACACACACACACACACACACACACACACACACACACACACACACACTCACTCACTCACTCACTCACTCACACTCACACTCACACACACACACACACACACACACACACACACACACACACACACTCACACACTCACACACACACACTGAAGCACACCTACCCAGGTCTGCATGGGAGGGAACAGGCTCAGTCATCTCTTGGTCTACCATTGGGGGCTTCGGCCTGGTCGGCATGGTCTCTAAAGTCACCTGGGAGGACATGTTGACTGAAGAGGAGAGGGGAGAGGGGGAGGAGAGGGGAGCAGAGGGGAGAGGGGGAGGAGAGGGGAGAGGGGGAGGAGAGGGATTAACAACCAACACATCCAATACTACCTAACACTGTTCTGCTTCCTCACCATGTTGAATAGTTCTATAGTCACTGGAAAGGGGAAGTACCTTGTTGGCTTTATACAGCATGGTTTGGTATTTCATCCATACTTCCCCTCTACCTTGATACCTGCATGTGTAACTGCAGTTTCAGGAAGGGTCAACCTCTCACACTTTATGTTCAGTTGTGGTTTGGCCGTGGTTAGAAGGAAGTTGGTTTATGGACTGTGGTTGGGTTACGGTTGGGAGTAGGGTCGAGGGACAGTAAGGTTAAGGGTCAGGTGAGGGTACGACATGGTCGGGTCGTGGTCAGGTCAGGCTGTGACAGGGTCATGCGGAGGACGTACCTCCGAGGTGTGTGCATCCCTGCAGTTCCACCGTCATGGCAACGCTCTGGTGCCAGGTGAGGGGGACGATCCGCAGCGAGCGAGTCACGATGGGGGGGTGCAGGCTGGTCCTGCTGGCGTGGAGACTGTCCTGGTTCCCCTCCAGCACCTGACAGGGGGAGGGGGGGGGCTTAGAATGACTGAAAAAACCCTTAGCACAGGGAGTCAGGTGGCTAAGCGGTGAGGCTTGTGTGGCTAGTACTCAGCAGGTCCCTGGTTTGAAAGCCCGGCTGTGTCAACATGACATTGTGTCCTTGGGCAAGGCACTTCACCCTACGTGCCTCAGTCCCTGTACTTGCTGTAAGTCACTCTGGATAAGAGCGTCTGCTTGATGACTAAATGTAAATGTAAGACTGTATGTACTTCAGGCTGGACATCATTCTATGGTTTAGATCAGGGGTCTCCAATCCTGGTCCTCAGGGGCCGCTGTCCTGAAGGTTTTAGATGTTTCCCTGCTCCAGCACACCTCCACAGAGCTCGATAACAATGCTTCATTAGAATCAGGTGTGCTGGAGCAGGGAAACATCTAAAACCTTCAGGACAGCGGCCCTCGAGGACCAGGATTGGAGACCCCTGGTTTAGATGATCTGAACGTGGACCTCACCATGTAATCGGAGCTGCTGTTCTGCGTGTAGGTTCTCCAGCGGTTCTTCTCCTTGTACAGCACCTTGTAGCTCCTCACGTAGGAGTCCAGGTCAGCAGACAGGGAACCGCGGGTGGTGATCCCTGTGAGAACATCGAGGAAAAGGGAGTCAGTAATCGACACGCCGTTAACGAGTGACGCTGAACCTGCAGGTCCCTGAAGGTGAAGCCATGCATCAAAGCCATCGTCACGGCAACCGTGCTTCAACGGCCTGTCATTCCCCAGGGGACAAAACTAATCTGGCTTGAAGAGAATCCCCAATCTTATGGGACCCTGGTCTTGCGTCGCACCATTAGAAGCTGGCAGTTCACACTTGTTTACATAGGCGGCAACAAGGCAGAGTCTCATTGGTTGGGATCAGAGTTCCAGAGGGGCCTGGCCGGTCGTGGGGGGGGCGTGGTGATGGAGGATTGGGTTCTACAACGTTACACAACAACATGTGCCACACCACAACAGAGCTTTCTTCTCAACATCGCGTCGCATTCTAACAGCATCCTTGTTCCGATCCTTAACCATGAATGACCGTGGTCGGCCACAAAGGCAGCCATTCACTGATGGAGCCAGTCACACGAAAACAAGCTGAACCTCCACAATCCTGAGGGTGGAAGATGAGGCAGGAACAAAGGGAGGAGGGAACAAGGAAGGGAACAAGGAAAGGAAACCATCTCTCACCTGTGACCCTCTTCTTCTCTCCCAGGTCCATTTGGAACCACATCAGATCGTTGTTGTTCTCCGCCACCCAAGAGCGCCCCCTCAACGCCCCCCCTCCCCCAGACCTCCCAGAGGGCTCCGCCTCCACCTTGGAGAAGTTGCTGCTCTCATTGGCTGTCCGGTCGTGGGTCGGTCCTGACTCCGCCTCCTTGTGCCAGCGCGAGCTGGCGATTCGCAGCACCGAACCATTCCTACAGTCTGAGGAGAGGAAAGACAGTGTGCTTGGTTATTATAGGAGCACCATTTACATTATATCTGTTCATTCAGCAGACGCTTTTATCCAAAGGGACTTACAAGAGAGAGCTTTACAAAAGAGCATCGGTCACTGAGCATAGCAACATGATAGACCCCAAACATAGCAGGTTTATAGATTATGAATCACACATCGCGAAAACCAATATTTGCCAAGTACCACCATCAGTGTTCCATGGTTTAAACCTGAGTCAAGGTTCTGGAAATAGTTCTGACACATTCTGGAAAGAGGAATAGAAGAAAAAAAACACGCGAAAAAAACAGCTAAAAAACTGGAAACTTGAATGAGTTTTTCAGTGTTTGGCTAGAGAGGAAGTCAGGAAGATTAAAGCCCAACTGTGAACTCAATCAAAGTGCTGGTGAGGGTTTGAGGGAGGGGTGAATACTGTTGCTCTCCTTTATGTCAGCG
Organism: Neosalanx taihuensis; assembly: GCA_030340665.1. Classification (NCBI taxonomy): domain Eukaryota; kingdom Metazoa; phylum Chordata; class Actinopteri; order Osmeriformes; family Salangidae; genus Neosalanx; species Neosalanx taihuensis. The sequence goes on along the minus strand of CM059299.1, from coordinate 1,289,556 downwards.
TTGAATCGACCTAATGGGAAGCATGTGGACGCCATAACTCTGCCACTTATGGCTTGTGCGGTGTGTGTGTGTGTGTGTGTGTGTGTGTGTGGGTGTGTGTGTGTGTGTGTGTGGGTGCGTGCCGGACAACAACAGAGGAAACGTCTTAAACTCCACATCTGCCTTCTTAACTGGAGTCATATGGCTGCTGTAGCAGCTCAGAACACCCCCCCCCCCCCACCCCCCCTCCATCATTGTCCCACCCGAGTCTTGTTGTGCGAGCAGTCATGGGATCTGACTCAACACTCTGAACCTAAAGATACGGTTGGGGGCTGCAGAATCTTACATTAGTAGTCTGGCCATCTAGGACTCCTGTAGGAGAGTTGTGTGTGTGGGGGGGGGGGGGGGGGGAGAACCGCCACTCCCACCAGGGCACCAAGTGATCAGTGGGGCGCCAACGTGGTGAGGGGGGGGGGCACCAAAAGAATCCAAAAGTAATCATTAAAACCAAACCGAAAACCACAATGTTGGGGGGGAGGAATTGTGCGCCAAAATGGCTAGCAGCAGCACGGGGGGGGGGGGGTGTCTGTTTGGGAAGTTGCTCTGTGTACAGATCGATGTCTTTACACCTCCACACAGTGGCTCTTGTGTACGCACCGCTGTGGCCATTGTTGCTGCTGATGGGGGTGTCTTGTGACCACTTTCACGCCTGACTGTGGTCGACTAAAGGGGGAAGGTGGAGGAAACACAGGAAATGCTAGAGTGACCCTGTGGGGAGTCTTTCTTTGAGAGACACCTTGGACATCGTCCATGTTTGCGGACGTTCCACACCGTCTTATTTGCCTCCGGAAGCCAGAGAGCTCATCTCGTGTTTCGGTAGGTAGAACTGGCACGTCGTAGTGACATTTCCACAGCAGACTCCATTCAAGGTCAGGTCAAGTCAACGGAAAAGGATGTTGGTTTAATGGAACCCCACTGTGAACAGCAGTGTGACTAGTCAAAGACTAGATGTCCCGTACAAGTGCATTTTGATATCAGGCCACACACACACACACACACACACAGAGACAGCATCTGAATAAGAGTAATGATCATCTCACCATCAGTGACGAAGGTGAAGAGGACATCGGATAAAGAGCCACTGAAAGAGAAAGAAGAGAGAGATATCAATCAGTGCTGCCCTTTCAGTTTCCGTGTCCACAGTTCCTGAAATAAACGGCCGTGGTGCCATTGTGGAAGGACACAGGCATTGTGATCTCAGTGGAACAGGCCCCCCCCACCCCCCCCTGTCAGGGCTCTGGGTAGACCCTGCTCTCCTCCCTCTCTGGATGGGGGAGGGGGGGGGGGGGCTGGGGGTCATTTGACCACTGGGAATAGAGCAGTTGTGTGAACACTAGTATTCAGGCATACCCTCGCCCCTCCCCAAACCCCCTAAAACCTGCGGCAGGGAAGACCAGAGGGGAGTGGATGGACACACACACACCACACACCACACACACACCACACACACACCACACACACACACACCTCTGCTTCTCCCCTCCTTCTCCTACATCATTTCTCCTCCTCCTCTTCTCGCCACCTTCATCTCCACCTCTCCCCTCATCCCTTTGTAAACCCCCCCCCCCAGATTGGATCTAGGAAGCGTTCCTCACATCAGACAGAGTTGTTAACTTTATATCCGACAATTAAAGAGGTGTGGCGACGGAGTGGAGTACTTTTACCCTCCTGACCCCCCCCCCCACACACACACACACTCACACTCATACACACACACACACTCACACACACACACACACACACACTCACACACACACACACACACACTCACACACACACACAGACACACACAGACACACTCACACACACACACACACACTCCACACACACTCACACACACACACACTCACACACACACACACACACACACACACACACACACACACACACACACACACACACACACACACACAGAAGATCAAACGGATCTGAGCAGGCGCCCACTTTCACCTTCAGTCGCTGGAGGTGGCTTTGATGTATCTGGTGGTGAAGAGGGGGTGGAGGGGGTACCTCTGCTGTCTGTGTGGGGTGGGGTGGGGTGGAGGGGGTACCTCTGCTGTCTGTGTGGGGTGGGGTGGGGTGGAGGGGGTACCTCTGCTGTCTGTGTGGAGGGTGGGGGTGGGGTGGAGGGGGGTACCTCTGCTGTCTGTGTGGGGTGGGGTGGGGTGGAGGGGGGTACCTCTGCTGTCTGTGTGTGTGGGGGTGGGGTTGGGAGGGGGAGGGTGAGGTGGAGGGGGAGGGCCAGCAGACGTGTTGCGACAGCGCTGCTGGAGCCTCATCCAGCCCTCCTGTGAGCATTTCGCACATTCCCCGCACTCAAGACGGCGTGCGGCGAGGCTTCCAGGCGCCGTCAGGTTCTGACACGCCCCCAGTATTCTGACAGACCCCCCCGGACCACCCCACCCCCCTCCCCCCCCACCCAGGAGTCAAGGTGGGGAACGAACATGTTGTCGAAGGAGAGAAGAAGTGGCAGAGGGTTGCTGGTGGGGAGAAGGGGAGAGAGAGAGAGACAGAGAGAGAGAGACGGAGAGGACAGAGAGCGAGAGACAGAGAGAGAGACAGAGAGAGAGAGAGAGACAGAGAGAGAGAGGCAGAGAGAGAGAGACAGAGAGATAGAGGACAGAGAGAGAGTGACAGAGAGAGAGACAGAGACAGAGAGAGAGACAGAGACAGAGACAGAGAGAGGCAGTAGGAGGTGAAGAGACGAGGGGGGGGGATGAACACACAAGGGGGGAGGGAGTGACAGACAGTGGGCCACAGGAGGACTGAACTGCTAACCCCAGAGGCTAAACACAGGGCTGGTGGGGCAACCTCCATCTCAGAGCCTGTTCAGACGCGTCCTGAGAGGAGCATCCCAAGCTGCACAGCTTCAGTTCCTAGAGAGATATCGGCCGTGGGCAATTTAAGCGCACGCAAAACAAACAAGTCTCCCTCAAAACCTGGCAACCCTGAGAGCCCCCCCCCCCCCCCCCCCCCCCCACTTCCCACAGAATCTGCTGCTGAGGAGATTATCTCCCCATGTAGACGTGACATTAGCATGTTTGCGGAGTGATTGATTAGTGAACGCCGGTCTATACGTGTCAAGGAGGGCGAATCAATAAAGGGTCCCTGGTGAAACCTGAACCTTGGAGTATCACATTTGTGTGAATGGATTCAGACACCATGAGCAACCGCATGGTCTCACAGACCTTCCATACAGGCCTGACTAATCAAATCAGACCAGCATGAATCATTCATCACTTGTGATTATACTGACCCCTCTCCTCCCTCTTCTTGCTCCCCCCCACCACACACACCCACCACCCGACCCCCCCCCCCCCCACCACCACCACCCCCCCCCCCCCCCCCCCCCCCCCCCCATCTCTACTATATATTTTGAGATCTTTTATTTGGATATTTGAGTGAAGTGTGCCTCGTTCATTAAGTCATTTAGCAGACCCTCTTATCCAGAGCGAGTACAGGGACATTCCTCCTCATTTAAGTTTTAACTTAATATTATCAGAATTGACAATGAGCCACATTATAATATAATAATGTCATAAAGTTGTGACATAATGAGCATGATATGCTTCTTAATGTCCAGAGATGGACCAGTTAGTTATTCTCTTTCTCTTCCTCATCCCCCTCTCCTCTCCCAGATAACAGCAGCCATATGGGAGTGAGGAGGCTGAGCGGTTAAGGAATCAGCCTTGTACTCAGAATGTTGCCGGTTCGATTCCCGGCCGTGCAAGATGACGTTGTGTCCTTGGGCAAGGAATTTCATCCTACTTGCCTCGGGGGGAATGTCCCTGTACATGTTGTAAGTCAGTTTGACTAAATGTGAATATACAGTTTGTTCTAAAGTTCTAAAGTTGAAAAGAGTGCCACACCCCCCTCCCATACCCCCCCGTCCACACCACCCCCCCCCTCCCTGAACAAAAACAACGCCTCATTTCTATCCCAGCATGCACAGTGTTGTCTGCTGAATGACGACATGTAAACTAAAGTCTGGACTTATACCAAAAAGTCACACCTATACCAGCTCAACCAGGTCTGGCATTAGCGAGAAGCTAGCTCACCCCTCCACTGATACGAATGGGGACAATGCTACGCCTCGGTTAGCTTCTGCTGGCATCGTATCAAACTCTTTCCCACATAACAGACTGGCCAAGCCAAGGTCAGGGTCGACCACAGGCTTAACCTTCGACCCCCACAAGAGAATGAACAGACTGTGATGACGTGACATAAAACTAACAGTCCCTCATAACCAGGACGGAAATAAGGCTGAAGTCGTGAGCCCTGTGATTGGGCAGTACTTACTCCTTAGACTGGATCCATTGGCTCGGATGGCAGGGTAGTGACTCAGGCCTTTGTGGGTCTCCACGTTGACCCAGCCCCCCTGCTCATCCTGGAGGGACCCCGGCATGGAGAGCTGCCTTACACAGTACTGATGTCTGGGAGGGGGGGAGGGGGGGGGAGGGAGGGGGGGGAGGGAGGGAGGAGGAAAACCACCCCCCCAGTAGATATTAAACCATTAACGTCAAATTATCAAGCTCTGGCCAACAACTGCTGCTACCAGAAGTTCACAGACACACACACACACACCCACACCCACACCCACACACACACCCACACCCACACACACCCACACCCACACCCACACCCACACCCACACACACACCCACACCCACACCCACACCCACACACGTGCCAGTCTCTATACATGCTACAGCAACCCCACAAACACACACACACACAGACACACACACACACAGTCAGTTACTTCCCTGCTGTTTGGGGTCACGGTAACAAGTGTACTAAACAGTCTGCCCCTCCTCAATGAAAGCTTTTCTCTCAGCATGGATCATCTGCTCTGCTAACGGACCATTAGCAAAAAGACTTCCTCATTAGCTGGCAGTGTTGCCACTTTAAACAGGGGCTGTAAGTGTGTCGCACGCCCACATAATAACGAAGTGCCAGTGTCTGGCAGGCTGGTGTAACTCTGCTGACAGTCTTTATTGACAGTGTGCAGCATGCAGATTATCACCTTCTGTTAGCTTAGCCTCGTCTCCTCCTTATCTAGGCCAACCCTCCATCCCTGCTGCCTTCCCACTCACCCAGGACAGCTGGGACTATGGCCACTATGGCCAAGCTGGCCTGATCAATCACTGGGACAAGAACTGTTAAGGGCTGAGGCTGGGGGGGGGTCGGGGTGGGGGGGGGGGAGTGTTGAGGTCGATTGGGGAGGGAGTGTTGAGACTGAGGCTGGGAGAGCGAGTGTTGAGACTGAGGCTGGGAGAGGGAGTGTTGAGACTGACACAGAGGTCCTGCCCCCCACCCCCACCCCTCCCCTGATGGGCTGCCTGTAAGCCGGGGGAACTGTTATTGTTGTTCTTCTGTCACTCTGTCAATAGACATGATCACTCCCCGGAGAGAGGGAGGGAGGGAGGCTATACAATTACTGGAACTCAAAGAAGCCTTGGAAACCATAGATCCACAGATACCCTTCCCCCAGGCCTGAGACCCCCCCCCCCTCCTCACACACACACACACACACACACACACACACACACACACACACACACACACACACACACACACACACACACACACACACACACACACACACACACTCCTCCCTAACCCCCCTGGCTACACCAGAGCACCAGATAGAGGCTCCCTAGACGTTGAGTGTTTTTGATTGATTGGCATTTATTTCGATCAATTCAAGGGAGAAACAATACTGGTGGAACCTACTTAAACTCAGTCTGTCCAATTACTTCTTCTTTTTTTTCTCTTTTTTTTTACAAGGTACGCCTAAATATCTGAAATAATCCCCAAATACTCTGCTGTGTTGTTGTTCCTGAACACCCTGAACAGCCCTGAGCTCAAAACATCAATGGCTGGAATGTTCTAAAAGATTATGTCTTCCAGCACTGAAAAACACCCAGCAAAGAGTGGAAATCTCCTTTTCCAAAACTCGGTTAGCAAACCAGAACACACACACACACACACACACAAACACTCTCCGCCTGAGGCTTGGCTAACACTGTGATGTAACTTTCTAAACAAGAACATACTGTACATATTAAAAGATTACACACGGCCATTTACAAATTGCAGTGTGTGTGTGATGTGAACAAAGAGCAACTTGCCCCCCCCTCACACCCCCCCCCACCCCTCAGAATATAACCCCAGTGCAGTGATGATGATGATGATGATGATGATGATATAGATGCCACTTACATGTCTGTACCCCTGAGTTATGTCCCCAGACACTTCACCAGCCACACCTAGGCATCCTGCTGGACAGTACTTCCTGTTTGGGGAGACAACAATAGAACAAACAAGTGGTTGAGAGGGAAGCCTCTTCCTGTCAGGTGACCCATCCCTGCAGGTGTCTGGTGCCCCTATGAGAGGAAGGGGGGGGGGGGGTCTGGAGGTCTGGAGGACCCTGGTCTCACACATGTTCCTACCAGAAGACCATGCTTGGGGCCTCCCAGGAGCCCTACTGGTCTCTGACTCCATAGAGATCCCATCGTCTCACCATCTCTTCTCACCAGGATTTTCGGAAACATTAGCTAAAGAGGGTCTTGACCATTTCTGTACTTGAAACATGTTCCCATATCACTTGATTAGACCCCCTCAGGAACCTGATTTGGGCTCCACAGAGCGAAGCCCTGGCCTTGGATGAGAGAGGGTCATGGACTTGTTAACCTGGAGCTCCCTGGTGGCTCAGAGAGTGTGCAGCTACTGCAGATGATCTGAGGATTTACATTTGATTTCTCTCTCTCTCTTCCCTGCTTGTCATGTCTACTTCAAAATGTCACTTCCCAATTAAACATAAAAGTGCCATAAGTATGTATTGAAAATTCCAAAGGACCTCTTAATATGCTGAAAACTTGGTTGGCGTCAGCACAACTCCAGTTCCTTACCTGTACTTGGAGGCTTGGAAATGGCTGCCTTTGTCCAAGCATGTCAGTAGATCTGAAAAGGAGAGAGGATGGTGGAGGAGGGGAGACACAGGGGGGGAGGGGGGAGACAATGAGGGTTAAAAATACTGTACCCCAGAGAGAGGAAAGGGAAGAATAAGAAGAGTGAGCGAGTGACGGACAAAGAGGGAGAGAGAGAGAGAGAGAGAGAGACAAAGAGAGAGACAGAGAGAGAGAGAGAGAGAGGGAGGGAGAGACAGAGAGAGGGAGAGAGAGCGAGTGAGCGAGAGAGAGAGAGACAGAGAGACAGAGAGAGAGAGAGAGAGACAGAGAGACAGACAGAGAGAGAGAGAGAGAGAGAGAGAGAGAGAGAGAGAGAGAGACAGTGGCTTCAGGAAGTGTGACCCCAGCAGAGGTACAACAACAGGACATGAGCATCACAACAGGAAGACTACCCCGTCTTCCCTGGGGAGCATTAGAAGAGGAGAGAGGATGGCTAGTTTGTGTGTGTGTGTCTGTCTGTGTGTGTGTGTGTGTGTGTGTGTGTGTCTGTCTGTGTGTGTGTGTGTGTGTCTGTCCCACCTTTAGGGTCTCCAGTGTAGTAGGAGAGCAGAAACCCTCGTCCAGACAGGTGCCGTCCGCTCTGAAACTGGACGGCGATGTGGCTGGAGTCAGTCAGGATCTCTCTGGGTTGGGAGCGCAGGCTGCCGCAGTACTTCTGTCCGCCTGTAGGGTCTGAGCACAGAGGAGCCCAGAACTGACGTTTAATCATTGAATCATTTAGCAGATGCAGAGGATGAAGAGCCTTTCCAAATGACACAACATCACATAGCCACAGCCGGGGAATCGAACTCACAACCTTCCGATCCAGGTAACGTTTGGTAACTTAGTACAGCACAGCTTGGTATAACACAGGCAACTTGTATAGCACAGCTAGCAAAACCAATACCTCCTTAACTCACCATGTTCCCCTCCGTAGCCCATCTTGACGACCCGGAGGAAGTTCACCTCGCAGGTGGTGGCCTCTACGTCCAGGTCGGCCAGCATCAGGACCAGGCTGGAGCCCTCTGGGGCGCGGAGGCGCCACTCGCACCAGGAGTGGTTGGGGTAGGTTCCAGGGTAGTTCCTGGAGGACAGCACACCACTGTTTGGGCCCAGCACCGCATGGCCGCACCCATCATCTGAGGGGGACAGACAAGGAATGAGAGAGCGAGGTATAAGAAGAGCGAGGAAAAGAGAGAGAGAGAGGGTTACAATGGTATTCTGTCATGTGGAGGACAACAACATTGGGCCATGGTCCATGCTTGCTGTTCTGGGGCTTAATAACCAACGTTAAAGGAGAATATAAGTATTAACGTTGGGTGGACGACACGTTCAGACAAGTCTGGACCAAACGTTCAACAGCTACAGCATGTTGACATAGCCCAGGGGCTGTTGATGGGACACTTTAATGGTTGACATGTCAAAGTTGTGCCGTCTGAAATAAGTTCCCAACATGCCCGTCTTATGTTCTTGCTGTATGTGTGTAAGGCCAGTTACAGATATTTTATCCATGTTGTTGTGTAAGCTGTTTCAGGGAACGCCCTCTGTGTTGAAGGTGTGGAATTCATTCCCTCATTAAATAACTGGAAGTGTAGTGTGTGTGTGTTGTGTGTGTGTGCGCTACAGAGGTTCCCATGGTCTTATGATAACACCTGTGTGTGTGTCCTGTGTGGGTCTGTCTGTGAATGTGAGTGTGTAATGAGCTTCCCAGGGTGTGCTATTCACACCTGTGACAGAAGCACAGGCCTTACTGGGCCTCACAGCAGCTGAAGATCCCTCCCTCTCTCTCTCTCTCACTCTCCCTCTTTCTCTCCCTCTTTCTCTCCCTCTCTCTCCCTCTCCCTCCCTCTCTCTCTCTCCCTCTCCCTCCCTCTCTCTCTCTCCCTCTCCCTCTCTCTCTCCCTCTCTCCCTCTCTCTCTCTCTCTCTCTCTCCCTCCCTCTTCCTCTGTCTCTCTCTCCCTCTCTCTCTCTCTCTCTCCCTCCCTCTCTCTCGCTCACACACATTAGAACTAGCTACAACTAAATACAGAGGCCTTCCTAGTTCAATAACCTCCCAGAAACTCTCTAGAACCTTCCCCTCAACTAGCCCTGAGACAAACGACCAGAGTAGAAAATGAGATGCTAGCGAGAGGGACACAAACACACGCTGACAAAGTTGCCTTTGTGGTCCAAAGCTGGGGGCTAAACTCAGACCAGATGCGAGTGGGACCGAAAAAAAGGAGCCTGACAGAGAAACATCAACAGGAAGTGACGTTGCTACCCGCCAGGGGGGGGCGAAGGTATTAAGCATGATGACTTCATTCACACATGGGGAAGCTATGGTAGTATTGAACCCATTCTCACACACACACACACACACACACACACACACACACACACACACACACACACACACACACACACACACACACACACACACACACACACACACACACACACACACACACACACACACACACACACACACACACACACACACACACACACACACACACCAGCTCATGTCAGAGACATGCTGGCTGACCAGGCTGGAGAAGGAGAACAGTGATGGGTTTAACGGTGCTTGGTGGAGTCCCAACACTGGTCACAGGAGGTGGAGATTGGGTTTTAACTGATTCCAGATCATGGTCCCAGATCATGTTCCCAAAATCAGCCTCGGCCAACCACAAACAGGCGCGGGGCAGCATGTTGATATTCATTGGCTGGCTAGTCCACATGGCCGTAGTACAACAAATATGGGGCTTGTTTACAACTGGGCTAACGCCCCATGTAGATCAGTGGTTCTTAACCCAGGTTGTTAGATCGAACCTTAGGGGTTCAGCAGAGGTCAACACACACATCCAACTCATATGATTCGTGATGACACGACCCATTAAGAAGGGTTCAGGTGAATGTGCATATGAAACTGGTGGGGTTCAGAACCTCCAACAAGGTCAAGAACCACTGTTCTAGGGAGCCACTATCCTAAAGATTTTAGATGTTTCCCTGCTTTAGCACACCTGATTCTAATGGAGGGTAATTATGAGGCTTCCACAGAGCTGGATAATGACTTCATTAGTATCAGGTGTGCTGGAGCAGGGAAACATCTAAAATCTTCAGGACAGTGGCTCCCTAAGACCAGGGTTGCCGACCCCTGATCTAGACAGACAGACCCACGGATGACCAGGCCGACAGATGAAGACACACTGCTACTTTTAGACTGCACACCAATAGGGCTGTTGCGTGATGTTGAGCATGTGGACCATTGACTGAACCGAGCGCTCTGTCTAATTAGGTAAGCAAAGCACCTCTTTACTGTTTGACACACAACATGTATACCTCACTGACTCACGGCGACAGCCCTGGGAAGTTTCAACCTCTATAGTGAGTGGGTCTTAATGTGTGTGTGTGTGTGTGTTAAGGCATGCGTGGTGGTGCTCCAGGGGTATTGTTGAGAGGAGTCCCCTTGGTTTAAAGACAATGCATCAGCAGCTTAGTCACAAAGACCTGCTCCACTTCTTCTCTTAGTCTCTCTGTCAGACTGAGGCTCCAGGGGAGGCCGGGGAGGGGATGAGAGGCTGTGGAGGGTATGAGAGGCCGGGGAGGGCTTGAGGAAGCCATGAGAGGCTGGGGAAAGTTAGGGAAGACTGGGAGAGACTGGGGAGGCAAGGAAAGGTTGGAGGCTAGAGGAGTACAATATGGGGAGGTTAGGGGAGGCTGGGGGGAGGCCAAGGGAAGAAGATTTGGGGGCTAGTTAGAAGTAGATGATGGTGGAAATACAGGGAGTGGAAAGACCTGAAGTTGAAAGGGTTGTGGCTGGGGCTGATGTACTGTAATGAGGGTAGATATGAGTACAGTATAGAATACTGCGTCAGCAGAACAGATAACAAGCTTTGCATCCAACAGGATACTGATCATGACAACATTGGCAAAAAAATACAGACCTGTCCAACATTAAAGCTAACTGGCTTCACCAATACGGTAACTGCCAACTTAAGTATGTAAACATATAGACCAAACACACACACACACACACACACACACACACACACACACACACACACACACACCAAAACAAGTTATGAATGCTGTAACAGCACCTCATCTGCTATTTGTGTATCTTATTTTAACATAATGTTGTATGAAGTGGAATTTGTGTTAGAGGATGCTACCAGTGTGTTACAGCATAGTTTGAGTTTGATCAAGGATTCAGATATTTACGTTTCAAACAGATATTAAAATATTATTTGTTACAATATGCTTGATGTTAACTTTAATGGCAGGTTACTAGAAGAACATGCCACACATGTTAACCCCTCATCTGCCGTCATGTTGCACTAACTCAGCAAGAGATTTTGGGCTAACAAACACACAAAACTACAGAAAAATCCCACTACACACTTTCCTTTAAACCTCCAACTCCATCTGAATGCTACAGATATTAAACCCACTACAGAAGGAGCCACATTGTCGCCCTGAACACACAGCTGCTTACCGAGGTTTTCACCGAACGCTGAAAGTATCCAGAAAACTACAAAGTATCCGTGAAGTTTTTCGTTTCCCGACATTTCAGCATCAGTCCAGGGAAACACAGGGAAGATTTTGAAGTGGGTTCATTAGTCTGGTCTTCACTTGGTCCCAGACATGTCGTGATTACTGAAAGTGCACCAGCCTGCTCCGTATTTCTCGCTGTCTTCATTCCTTGAATGAACTCTTCCGTGTTTCATCTCAGAGGTGTTGTGCCACTTTCAGACTCCCTGTCGTGATCTGCCTCCCCTGCTCCTGAGCGCATGCGCGCTGTTTCTGCATCGCTGAGACTCGAACCTGCAGACTTTAGTGGTTCACTTCCTAATCAGTTTAACCTGCGCTTCGCTGATCTAATATTCAGTTCTTTATTTGAGTCCTTTCAGACTAAATCGAGTAATTATAGTCTAATGTAGTGTTCAAACAGAGATTAATTGAAAACAATAATAGAAGGTATTTTATGAATATTGTTTAGAATTGCAATACATATAACATCTTATGGAGTTTTTTATTTTATTTTTCTTTAAAAGACTCAATTATGTTCTGGTTTAATTGAACCTGAACAACTGGCCTTCGAGTCCAAAATGTACACAGAACACAGGGGAGTGAGATAAAGACAGGGAGTGTGAATGCGGCACAACACCACCATCCAGTGGACCAGTCTGGCTACTTTGCAATGTAAGTACGTGCGTGTTTTACAGATGTCATCTTTCCTTAATACTACATATTTTGGGGGTTAGATATATCGTGCCAGTAGTTTAGGCCGTAGGTGAGTTTTATAAACTTTTCTCCAAATCGCAGCTGTAGATGGCAACTTAAGGCCCAGATATTTCCTATTTGCAATTGGGCCGCGAAAGCTACTTTACAGCGTTGATCTGATTAAAGTTGGATAAGTGAAACAATAGGGGGGTCATTGTCCGTCTCCACATGCAGTCCAGCCCACTAATCATGATTGTTTCAGTGTTGGACAGTGTTGATGAGACACTGACATGGTTGAAGTCACCAGAGATTAGATTAGGTTAGAAGGGGGGGGGAGTGTAAACAGCCACTACAGTGGCATGTGAGAAGGCCCATAGACATATAAATCTTATATAAGTCTTATAACTCTTATATGTCTATGAGGCCTACTACTTCGGTCTGTTTCAAACAATGGAGCTATACCGCCCTCTACTGGTTATTTGGTGAATGTTTCGCAAAATATTTACTGTAACATCGTCTTTCTCGAGTGCGGCGAGGCCAAAGGTCAACTGAAATTCACTCAACTGGTAAAAAAGGTGAAAATGACTGGAGGGATGGTTTTAGACCAGGGCTCACCAATCCTAGTCCTCAGGAGCCCCTGTCCTGACAGTTGTCGATGTTTCCCTGCTCCAGCACACCTGATCGTAATGAATGGTCATTATGAGGCTTCCACAGAGCTTGATAACTTCCCCATTCATTAGAATCAGGTGTGCTAGAGCAGGGAAACATCTAAAATTGCCAGGACAGTAGCTTGGTGGATTGGTGACCCCTGTTTTAAACAGATCTTCCTCTTTTTCGTCAGGCCACAGCTTTCTGTGAATTCCACATGACTAAACTCTGTGCATGTAAAAAGTGAATGTCCTTATAGACAGTTCACATCTATTGTGACAGAGTGTATCAAGTAAACAACTTTTTCTTTTAAACAACCTATGGCACAGGTGTCAAGATCCAGTCCTCGAGGGACACTCTCCTGGAGGTTTTAGATGTTTCCCTGCTCCAGCACACCTCCACAGAGCTTGATAACGACCCTTCATTAGAATCAGGTGTGCTGGAGCAGGGAAACATCTGAAGCCTTCAGGAGAGCGGCCCTCCAGGACTGGAGTTTGACACCCCTGACCTATGGCTCTGACCCAGGCTAGCAATACCTATAGTTAAGGTAGCACAAATATTCTCTTGAAGTAAAGCTGCAGGAGTCCTGTAGATGGCGCTGTTGGCTGTCAAATGATTTTGACCACATCTCTATATACATAGCATGTGTGCTAAAACCTATACGAACACAGACACACGTACAGATATTACAGGTATCAAAAGTGAACTCTGTTGAGCCTGTTGCCGTGACCCTGTCGATGTTAGAAATAGTGACATGTGAAAGGGCAGGGACACACAAGGACTCAGAGATGTATGGCATTCAAATGTCACAGCCTGACCACCACCCCCCAACACACACATGCACACACACACACACACACACACACACACACACAAACACGGCAAGCACTCTGTGTTCACACACCATTGTAAAACTTGTAAACAAAGTCTTGCATCACTTCGGTTCTATATTAAGGTACAAAGACAGATAACCACTTAATCTCTGACATGAATAGAACTCGTCCCATATCAGTGAGGCAACGCCCAAGTTTGATCCTCAGATGTTCCTGCAGCCAGGATGCAATTCTTTCTTTGTGTGTATTTGGGAATGGTACTTTTGAAATGCGTAGATTCTGCTCTCTATTTCAAATTTTTCGATGTTAAACTCACGACTCCGCAGCTCCTGTTATTATGAAGTTCAATGAGAACATACAGCACATGTGTGGCATGTTTAATAGAAAAATAAAACTGTTACCCAACTCGTCTTTTTGTCCAGTTAAATTTGAATGGTTCATGGATCAGAAGATTTAGAAGTATTATCCTGTACTTCTGAGTACAGGGTCACCGGGACTTAGTAGGAGGAACACAAAGGACGGTTCTTTTAGGATGATGAGTAGGGACCCCACTTTACCGTTCAAGGCTTGCTGCTAAATCAAAATCCCATTATTAAATATCATTTTTTATAAACCCAAACTCTTATTACTGGAAAGACTTGAATATCTCTTCACGGCAGTCTTACGACTTCAGGGCCTCACTAGAAGCCAGTTTGGATGGAATATAAGTATGTCTTATAGCCATACCAGTTATAGTTGTGTATGTTAAGCAGCAGAATATAAAGAGTTATATCAAAGTTGTATGTAGACTGTGGCTTTACATACTGTATATACATTCACGCACATACACAACACAACAATACAAGCACACACAGAAAGGTAACAACTGTAGAATGGAAACGGGTTAATATTGGTCTTCTTTATAGATATAATGGTCTGGGTCAGTGTCCTGCAAGCACATTCTAACATGCACCTTGTTTTTAAACTGGCCTTGACCTGGTTTGAACCCAGTGTAAACTTGAACACACCTAGTGTGCACCTCAGTCACAGTAAACTAATGTGACAACAATATTCATCCAATAGGACGTGCTTCTGCTGTATGATAATGGACACATACAGCATTATAAACACAATGAAAGCTTCAAATGAATCAACAGGCTCAAATTCATCACACGAGAGCTTCAGTTCATTTAGGGACTCATCTGAATCATTGCACAAGGGCCAAAATATGTTTGTTTTTTATTTATTTAGTTATTTAGGTTACCCATATATATTATGTACCCATATTATGTTACCCATATATATATTATGCATTCAAGAGCAAAGCTTGACAAAATCAACTAACTCTGTGTCAGAAAGCAGAAAGAAACAGATTGTGTTATTCCCCTTCAGCATGCATACAGTGTGGCTCTGTCAGGGCCAAGCTGGGTCAAATGGGTAACATTATAAAATAAATTAAACTATGAGAAATGTCCTCCCTATTTCTTTTTGTCTGAACAGCCTTTCTTATCCTTCCAGCTCATTTAGTTTGTCAGTGGTTTTGTAAAGTCGAGGATTGTGTGGAACAGGGTTTGCTGCAGCATCATCTGCTGTAAAGTAGTGGCCTCCAAAATATGAAATTTACATTCCACTCTGGCACTGAACTGCCTGTTTGGCTAAACAACTCTGAGAAGGCCTCATTAGCTTACACAACATGGATAATTCGTACCTAGGGAAGGCTACTTTCAATCAAATGTGGTCGACATTTTTGGGATGTTTTAATTATAATTAAATTGGCGATGTCCTCTGCTCTCGAACAAAGACATTTTTGCCACAAAAAAACAGTCTCTTATACTCTCATCTCTGGTGTCTAAAATAAGCATGCCCGCCTATTATAATGGATATCAATTCATATTCACACCCTGTAAAACTGTGACCGCATGAGCCTCCAGTCAACACGCATTTCAGCCAATCATTAACAAGCTGCAAAGGGTCAGACCGACCTACGTGATAGAATCCTAGAAGTCGCGGAATTTCAAATCATGTATGAATGAACCTCTCAGATAGGACAGTCTAGGAATGCGCATGACCAATAGCGTTTTTAACTATGTATCTTAATTAAAAAGCTTTGATGAAAGACAGAAGCTCAATAGATAACATATTTCCTTCACTTTTCGATTGACCAACACAAAGTTAACTTTGTTCATCAGCATGCCATTTCGGACGACGGTTAATAAGAATGGTTTGAATACCTTTTCTTTAAACCCAACCTATTTCACACCTAATTACATTGGATTTGCAGACGGTTGGGCTACATTCTTGTCAGCAAAAACATTTCAAATATGTCTCAACCCATAAACTTTCTCAGAACTGAGTTTGCAACAGTAGCCTAAATTGGAGAGCAGGTTGTCTGCGCAGAACTATCAAAATATGTGTCTTCATTTAAGTCATGTTCCATGCGTGCTATGATGTATTAAATATCTTTACAATAACTTATGAAGTTATCATAGAAACAAACTTCATTCACAAATGTTTGGAACTTTTTCTCAATGACAAATTCACCATAATTCTCAGTAACTGTAGTAAGCTGTCAGGTACAGACTTAATCAATCATCATCAGAATCCCATTGTGACATTTTTATTCATTCAGCAGATGCTTTTGTCAAAAGTGACGCATTGTACAGGAAATGTTGAACCTGATACACAATGTGTGCAGTGTTATGTTTTACATCCTTAGAATGAGTTGGATTTGAACCCGCAGTATAGTCAAGACCACATTAATAGAACTCAGGTTGTGGATCCACAGAGTCCACTTGTTGTAAAAAACAAAACTCCTCATTAGAGCAGAGACAAGCAGGTCCAGCTACCTCTCTCTCTCTCCCTCCATCCCTCCCCCTCTCCCTCCACCCCTCTCCATCCCTCCCCCTCTCTCCATCCACCCCTCTCCATCCCTCCCTCTTTCCGTCCATCCGTGCTGTAAGAGAATACCCGACCACTGCTAACTCACCACATAAATCTCCTACAGCTGACAGGAGCTATGGCCACCTGTTCCCCCAGAACCTGGTTCTAGACCCCATCTCTGCAGAGGACGGTACAGGGTCACATGACTCCGTCATGTGTCACCCTGGACTGGACGTCCTCTGCACCCGTAGGATCTAGTCAGGGCTGGTCAGTGTGTGTCGCAGCCAGGAGCATGCTGAATCTTCACAGGGTCACAGGGTCTTTTGTCTCTGTTAGTCGACTTCATGTCTGTGACACGGACGTGTCATGATGTTGCTCCTAATGCTAATGATTGGATCCTACACTATCAGTCTTACCCTATGAGAACTAGTTTGCTATGGTCTTGTCAGTATAAAAGAATGATTTGCAGTTTCACATATCCAGCC
The DNA here is from genome assembly GCA_030340665.1 of Neosalanx taihuensis. Classification (NCBI taxonomy): domain Eukaryota; kingdom Metazoa; phylum Chordata; class Actinopteri; order Osmeriformes; family Salangidae; genus Neosalanx; species Neosalanx taihuensis. Next base: position 1,272,536 of record CM059299.1, on the reverse strand, counting down.
TAACAGATACAAACATCTGGATAATGCATTCTCAGGCTCATTATGTTCATTTAAAATCCGTCTATGTGGCTTCACGTTCTCTTTCTAGTTAAGTTGATCCACTGCCTGGTCCTGGCCCCTTCCACCTGGGGAGGGGCGTGTCCATACAGGTGAGGGCCTCTCAGCACACCTCCACTTCACACCTCACCAATCTCTTCTCATCCCCCTTTCTCTTTCTTCCTTCCTTTCTTTCTTTCCCCTCTCTTTATCCTTTCCTCTCCGTTTTAACCGCTCGGCCTGTTGAGAGCTCCATTAAGAACTCACTCGCCCCCCCCCCCCCCATCCCACCCCAGTCTCATCATGTCCAGCAGGCCCCGTTCCACCCTTCTCACTTCCCTCTAAAGCCCCTCATCCTCCCATCATCTCACCTACACCTTTCTTCCTTTCAACCCCCCCCCCCCTCATTCTATCCCGAGCCCTTTTCTCTCTTTTCTTTCAACCCCCCCCCCCCAACCCCATGTTCTAAATCTAGCATCCAGCAACCACCCCCCTCCCCCCCAGGCACCTCTCTAATGGCGGAGCTTACACTGTCTTCAGTGGTCCGGACTCTCAGGACCACCGGAGCAAGGGTGTGTAGTGGGTGTCCAGTTACCTCGGCAACTGTCAAGGTAAGACTGTTTGTTTACCTTTTCCTCATGTCCGGATCTCCCTGCAGGGCAGTGAGGGGAGAGACGAGGAGAGAGAGAGCAAGACAGAGAGAGAGAGAGAGAGAGAGCAAGACAGAGAGAGAGAGCAAGACAGAGAGAGAGAGAGATGGTGAGAGAGAGGGAGAGAGACAGAGAAAGAGACTGTTGACATTAGGTAAAACTGATACTTAATCCTGGGATTGCTTCCACCACTCTCTCCCAAACACCCCCTTCCAATCCCCCCCCCCTCCCTTACCCCCTAGCTCTCTACATTCCACACCCACCACGGATGGAAAGCTATGAGAGAGAGAGAGGTGCTCTGTCTTCTCTCCCTCTGTCTCTCCATTACATACACCATCTTGATAGCTTGTGACACCAGGCAATATATCACATGGGGTCTATCAGTGCCAGTAAAGATCTCATTCTACAGCTTAACCAGACTCTTCATGGTTTAAAGAAACTTGCAGCTGCCCATCATCTTAATAATGAAGTGGCTTAATATTAATGGCAGCTACTTGTCACGCATTTAACACCTGCTACCAGCAAGCTGCCAGAGGCAGACCTGGAGGAGGCCAAGTTTGACTCCTTAACATCTGGCTGGGACTGGACAGAGGCAGAAGCTGGGTCTGGGCAGAGGCAGGGGCAGGGGCTGGGACTGGGGCAGGGGGCTGGTACTGGGAGGAGGCTGGTGCTGGGACTGGGGCTGGGCAGAGGCAGGGGCTGGGACTGGGGAAGGGGCTGGTACTGGGCGGAGGCTGGGGCTGGGCAGAGGCAGGGGCTGGGTAGAGGCTGGGGTTGGGGTAGAGGCTGGGGTAGGGGCTGGGGCTGGGTTGAAGTCCTGGAAAGGACGTTCTAGGCAGGGCAGTGATGGTGATGATGGTAGAAGTGGTGGTAATGTACTGAGCGGTTCACATACCATATGTTACATTATATTGTACACAGCACATCTCATCTCAAACTGCATCAGTGTGATTTATGGGACAATTTTTTTTTTCAGTTAGATCTGAAAATACTTGGTACAAGTTTCCCACGATAGAACCGTCATGGGAGTCGTTGGCGATGTCCTGATGACTGAGCAGTTCAAAGAAATCTCAAGGTGCGTCGCCAGTTAGTTTGTCCCAAGCCCCACCCCAGAGTGATGGTGTGCTTGCCTTGAGGTGTTTGGACAAGTTACCCCTGTTGAAACGTTTATTCCGCCAAGCGATGTCCATTTGACCAGCTACAAAGCCCCCCCCCCCCCCCCCCAACATACACCGTCACACCCACATGCACCATCCCAGGTGAGGAGCCTGCCCCCCCGGCCCCCGCAGCCCCCCCGGCCCCCTTCACGTTTTACTCCTGAAAGCTTTCACCTGCCCTCTGGCAGTGGCAGTAGGAAGTCAGTTTACCCCCTTGCTCTTCATCGCCCGGCCCTCCGGTACCTTCTCCCCCATTGTCCTCCCGTCCTTCAGATCTTCGCCCGGCAACAAGCCGGACCAGCACCCCCCCCCCTGTCACCCATCCATCTCCCTGAGCTTTTCACAGCCTTTACATCTCCTGTTACCTCCTCCGTGGTGTCCGTGCCTTTGCTTGGAAATGCTGGGTGTGTGTGTGTGTGTGTGTGTCTGTGTGTGTGTGTGTGTGTGTGTGTGTGTGTGTGTGTCGTCCTCTGTCCAGAGGAAGCGTAGCAAAGCCACTTAGAAATGTGTGGAATCTTGTGAACACAGTCAAAAGGATTGGTTCTCTATTGTGCCGGAGTGTTCCAGCTGGGTTGATCTGCCGACAGAAAGGACGAGAGGAGGGGAACCTGATATCCTCACTTAACATCTCTGCAGGTCTCATAGATCAACTCTGCAGGTATGGAGGTGGTCTGGAAAAGAGTAAGAGTGGACAGAGAGCAGACGCTGGCAGATCCTCCCAGACACCTCACCGTGCTGACAGATGTTCAGTCCTGCTTCTTTTGTTGGAACCAAGCCCCGGTGCTTCAGAACATCAGTGTATAGATGAAGCTCTACCTGAGACAAGGGAGATGTTAACCTTACATTTCCCCTTGCTCTTGAGCTGAGTCAGAGAGGGAGGAAGGCTTAGCGGTTAAGGCTCATGAATGAGGGGTTGTGAGTTTGATTCCCGGCTGTGGCTAAATGATGTTGTTTCCTTGGGCAACGTACTTCATCCGATTTGCCTCAGGGGTAATGTCCAGGTACTTGCTGTAAGTTGCTTTGGATAAAAGCGTCTTCTAAATGAATGAAATTAAATGTCAATATAAATGTTTGGGTTCCTTCCGGAAAATGCGTGAAACACCAGTGTCTCCCTCCCGCCCCCAACTTTTTCTCTCTGTGAAGCGCATTAAATGCTCTGAATAACTCAAGTTTAATGGATAGGCTGAGAACATACTTCTACCTCTTGTTGAAGTCTATTGTTTTAGCTCGTCTCGGCTCAGAGCATTTCCTGTGTTTTTATGTCGACCAACGTGAAAAATGCAGATGGTGCTGGTGTGAGAATCGCCAGCCATGTGAGTGATCTGGATGTCATGTCCAGCTGCCTCCATGGCCAGACATTAACATGGTTGACATTCTTTTGCCTCTAATGCTACAACTGTAGGGAGGTAGATAGGAGACTAGCGTGTGAAAGAAAAAGAGACTGGACACAAAGAAAGAAAGAAATCAAAGAAAAGGGACAAAGAAGTGAGAGACACTAAGAGATAGTGGGAGGAACAGTGCGAGGCTGTTCCTCTCAATGCCACAGACACAAAGATCAGAGCAGGTAGACAACAAGCCAGCAAGGTCAGCCAGCAACAGATCAACTCACCAACAAACCCTGTAACCGCAAAATCTGTCATGCCACCGAGCCAGACAGTCAGGTGTTTACAAGCCCACATGTACCTCCCGGGAGAGGCTGACTAGCCTGCCACGCACCCTTGTTGACTGGCCCGGCATGTTTCTGCTGCATGTTGTCATTCTGGAGACCCTGGTGGAGCTGGATGAGGGGCGCTGAGAGGCCACAAACAGGCAATTGTTAACTGGGGAGGAGGAGCGCTTGCGTTTGAGTACAGACATTAAAGGGGGATAATGCTGTGGTCGCTCTGCTAGATTTTAATCTTCCCAGAGGTCAAAAGTTGCTAAGAAATCCACCATGGCTCCACAATGTGTGTTTGTGGTTGTAGGCGTGCTTATGGGGTGTTGGCTGGGTGGAGCAGGGTTGATGGAAAGCTTGAAGGTCACTCCTGAAGGTGGGAGGGTGGGAGTGGGAGAAGTCAGGGTGAGGGAGGGAGGAGTCATGAGATAATATATGCATAATGCATGAGATGAGTAGAGTTAAATAAATCCCAAATCTTCACCGTGAGGATCGCCTTGAAGTAGAGAAAATCAAGCTTGTGAAGGAACATCATCAACAAGGTGTCAGAACCTCATTCTAGAAACTTCTACTCTGTAGTCAGCAAAAAAAAACTGGAGCTAGAACGCCACAGAAGTGGCTCCAATGTACCGTCACAAGAAACATGACGTATCTGAATCGTCGTTCTTTTGTTGCTATTCTTCCTTAGAAAACATCCGATACAGAGACTGTGTCCCTGAATTCCAGCTATGGAATTCAAATCCTAATTTGTGCCCCTTCTGACAGTAAAAGCTTTTAATTAAGGCCAACAAACACCTTATGACTGACCTTAGCCCTCTGGTGAACACATCAATTAACCTAAACACATTTGTAGGATTCATGGCTGAATGAAATCACTCTGTGTTTGATACGATAAAGGTTTCCCTGAAAAGGGTCCTTTGTTTCTGCCTCCCTCCCTCTCCCCCTGTACCCCCCCACTCCCCCCCTGCATGCACGCACAGGGTCTCGTCCCCCACCCTTTTCCCATCTTTCATCACTTCAGTCAGAAGCTGACATTAATCTACAGCTGTCCGGAGCTCAAGTGATGCCCACACACACACACACACACACACACACACACATGCACTCCCACACGTGCGCACACACACACACACACACAGGCGCAGACGCACAAGGCTATCTGAGAAACAGAACATATGGCAGCGTCACACTTTTTTTCTTTTCTTTTGTGTGACTTTTGTTGTGGTTTTCCTTTTCCTCCTTCTTTCTTTGTCCCCTCCCCCTTTGACCCCCCCCCCCCCCCCCCCACCGCTACGTCCTTCAACGACAAACCATTCTCTCTCCTCTCCTTGGCCACCAGGTCCTCTCCTATCTTCTCTCCTATCCTCACCTCCCGCTTGTCTCCTCTCCTACACTGTTCTCTTCTCTCCTACCGATCTCTCCTCAACATGGGCCACAGCTCCGACTTGAAGGCAGAGTTACCTCGGTTATCGGACACTAGAAGTGGGATTGGAGACAGTAAAGGTGCAAAGGTACACACACACACACACACACACACACGTCTAGAAGATCACGCCTTAAAACATTTTGAAGTTCTAGGACCTCTAAGTCAGTGCATGCTCAAAGTTCTCGGCCGCTCACTGTGTGTAGTGAAGACCTGAGTTGACCTGGGCGAACGATCAATGGGTGCAGTTGTGTTCCTCTCCACCAAAAACACACGTCTTTCTGCCGTTGACAAAGCCCAGGAGCAGCTGTGAAGGTACAGGTAGAGGGTGCACTGGGACTGGAACAGTTTAGATCTGACTAGACCTGACATTTTAGTGCTAGATGTAACACTTGACCATGTATAGACCATGACTAAGACGACTGTGTAAACCATTTGGCTGCAGTTTGGGAGAGCTGAAATAAGCGTTTGCTTTCTTACTATTTACGATAATGCTGACATACAATGCTTTATCCTGTCTTAACAAAGCCAGTATTCAATAAACCCAGGTCGATAGGAATACTACCCCGAGGCATCTTTGAGGAAGACAGATTATGTGAAACAATTCAAGCATATATTCCTCTTCTTTTTACAGGAAAAAAATCTAAATCAACTGGAAGGGGTGTGTTTTACAGAACAGCACCTCCTGAATGTACTGAATTAAAATGGTACAGTCCATTTGTGGGTTGTTGTTTGTAGTTGATTGAAATGCACAGAATCCAGCTGGACATCTGATTACCAGATGAAGGCACACACATTTATAACACATTTATACCAGGACAGTATCAAGAGAAAAGTCAATATATTAATATATTCACATACATATACATTTACAGTACATACTATATCAAGGCTGAGAGACAGGGGGAGGTGGAAAGGCTTACAGAGTCATCATTTTACATTTCCAGCGGGGCGACAACAAAAGTCAGAGATCTCTCACACACACACATCCACTTGTTCACTACCACATGCACATACACACACACGCACACACATGCTCTGACACAATGCACCCGAACAGGAAGTCTCCCAGTTCACTGCTGTCTCCAAGTCCCAGCATTTGTTCACTCTCAGACAGCCTCCAGATCTTACACAGGCTGCTCTTTACAGAGCACAGAGCTCTTGGTCAAGCCCTGTGTGGTGCGTTTGTCAGTGTGTGTGTGTGTGGCTGGGTGTGTGTGTGTGTGTGCGCACGTGTGTGTGTCCACGTGTGTGTGGCCATTGAGTTGAGGTTAACAGTTGCTGCTGACAGCTGTTTTGGGAGCCGTATAGATGGAGTCAAGTAGCTTCAAATAGCTGCTTCTGGCCTCGGTCACGACAGAAACACTCCTTTCCCCCCCAGTCCGTCCTCTGCCTTCTCTGGAACGCTCCAGCCCCCCCCCCCCCCACACACACACACCGCCCCCTACTCTCGTCAAGCGTGTTCGCCAGCCTGCGAAAAGTGCTGCGAGGAATTCGCCCAGGTTTGTCCTTTTTCCGTAAAAAAAAGAAGAATTTCCTTGAGTAAAAATTGTTTTTCAGAGTTCTCACTAGGGGTTGAAGTGGAGTTCAACACAGTTCAAAGGGGGGCAGGGCCGATCAACGCACCACTGAGTGTCCAGCTGTCGGCTGCCTGATCGGGCCTGGCAGAACCTCCGTCCCTCGACGCTTGGCTCCGTTTCCAAACAAGAAGCCTGTCTATGCGGTCTTCCTTTCTCTCTGTCTCTCTCTCTTCAGCACAGTCCCCTTCTCTCTCTCTCTCTCTCTCTCTCTCTCTCTCTCTCTCTCTCTCTCTCTCTATGGACGAGAGAAGTGTGTGTTTTCAGCTCAGGAGGCTTCTGCCACAGTGGCTGTAGCGACGAGCTGCAAGTCAGACCACAACCTGTTACAGTAAAATCACTCTGTTTCCTCGGTCTTCCTGCAAGTCTACAAGCCAGTCTGTCTGTCAGTCTGTCAGTCTGTCAGTCTGTCAGTCAGTCTGTCAGTCAGTCTGTCAGTCAGTAGTTCAGTCAGTGGTCAAGCATGACAGAACACAACAGCCGCTAGTAAGCATGGGAGAGAGAGCGAGCGTGAGAGAGAAGGAAGGAAGGACAGTGGCAGGCTTCTAAAACCAGTATAGGTCCTTGCTTTTATCTTGGGCCTGAAGACCTGAGAGGAGAAGAAACAGGCAAAAAAAGAAAGAGGAAGAAGAGAAGCGAAAGATTAGAAAGAGAGAAAAACAAACGTCTCTATTGTCGAGGCAGAAAGGGAGCTGAAGCAGAACAGGGAAGATTCTGTGTGTTTTCCTACTAGCAGTGCGACAGATGCAGAGAGAGCGGAACTGATCCTAGACCAGCTTCCGGGGGGAAGGGCTTGTTGTTACCTGCGTCCACATTCAGGCCCATCTCAGGCCCTGCTGCTGCGAAGGCTCCGGTCCAGGTGGCCCCCGCCTCGCTCTTCCCCAGGTCGCAGGGTGACGCGCTGGTCGCCGGGCCGGGTGCTGGGGGCAAGCGGTGAGGCCGAACGGAGGGCACCAGCAGGGAGCTGTAGCGGGGGTCAAAGGGCGTGCCGTAGACCTCGTGCATGCTTGACCTCGGGTAGGTGGAGCTCTGCGTGGCGATGGTACCCCCTAGCGAGTAGGGGTGATGGTGGTGATGTGAGGGGTGCCAGGAGTCGGGAGAGGGCTGGTGGAGGTGGCTGTGTAGGGAGGCGGAGGAGTAGTGGTCCCCGTGGAAGGGCAGCTCTGTGTGGGGCGGCCCTAGTGGGGAGGACAGGCAGGGCTGGTAGGCACTGTTCCAGAAGGAGGGGGGAAAACTTCTCTGGCTCATCGGGAAGGAGCCATCTGTGGAGGAATTGAAACATCATACTGTCATGGAATCATCATCGCATTATCAATTCATTAAATCATCATCGCATTATCAAATCATTAAATCAGACACAGTCATTCGTCAGACTTCCTCTTTCAAAATCCTTCCTCCCTGAGGATATGGAGAACATGTGATATGTCTGGTATATCACTCACTGCTCCTTCCAAGGTTTCTTCCATTTTTTCTCCCAAGTGAGTTTGAGAGTTTTTCCTTCAGGGTTTAGGTTAGTTGAGGAGCAGTTCTATGGGTATATGTGAAACCCTTTGTGACATTGCTTATAAAAAGGCTATAGCCTACAAATACATTTAGATTTCTGGCAACTTTTTTTGTTGTTGATTACAGGCCATGGAGCTTGTGTGGCTAAACAACAGTCAAATTGGTAGAATAACTTATTGTTATTTGTCTCATTGAAAAGTACGGTTGACTCTGACTTGGACACCTCTGCAACTAACTGAATAAGAGTGACATTGAAACTTGGATTAAATTGTTAATTGCATGTTGCATGGACTGGAAATAAATTAGAGCGAAAAACCAGAAACAATTTTTCCAAGAACTGCAGACTGTTAATGCAACACACATTATCAACGTTGTCAACTGTCAATTATACTTGGCCCCTCTGTGATAATAACCCTCGTACCTCGTGCAGACTTGCTGGCTGAACCAGGCTGGTAGCTGCTGGTCTGGCTGGTCTGGCTCAGCGCCCGGCTGAAGTGCTCATCCACCACCGAGCTGACGTCACCCTGGAAGTAGGTGAATAAGACGCATCTCGAGCTCAGGTACTCTGCCTCCGGCGCGTGCTCCTTCTCGCGCCCGCAGTCCTCCTCTTTGATCGCTGTTTGCCCGGGAAGGTTAGAGAATGAGCTGCTCGCGCTGGCACTCTCCTGAGCTTCTTGCATTTTGGAGTAAAAGGCCAGTTTCTAAAGAAAAAAAAGAAGAATTAAAATGAAACATAAAGAAGAATATTTGGCCCAATTATGTAGGATACGTTTTTAAAATGCTACATTTCCATGAAGCCGTGTTTCGATGCACAGTAAAATATTGTGGCGTTATTCCCCTTAAATGTCAATTATTTAAGAAAATAATGTGATTGATTTATACTAAAATGCACATAAAAGCATATAGCCTACATGTAGCATTGCCTACTCGGGTACTGTAACATTTGCATACTTTCAGAAGATTGTCAATAACTCGATGAATAATTGTAAAATGTATGCATGTATCCAATTTGAATATTATTATTGTTTACCAAGCCAAATATTCAAGTCCAATCAGTTATATATTAAATATACATCTTATTTGTGTGTGTTTTAATGACCTAGAGAGTAGCAGCAGTCCACCTGGTTCAGCATACAAACCAGTTAAACAGAAACTTTCTCACTATGTGAAATATGAAAGCTGCTCTGAGTTCAAAGGTAAATGTAAGTCTGGATATTGACTGCGAGGTTTTAAGAAAGTGGCAAAACCTTTAAGAGGGCCTTAACACAGTCCTGGACAGTATGTGGGCCCCGTGTCTGTCTGGACACAGACACTGACCGGCCTTAAATAACACGCTGAAGTGAGTACAGTAGTTTATAATGTAGGATTTAAAAACACATGTCACCGAGATTACTGAGTTGTTAGTTATTGCTCAGGATATGATAGACCTACTGTAAGAATGCATGCTCATGTTATTATCCTATTGAATTGAAATAGATGCTAAAAAAAATTTAGGCCCATCATAACTTTTTCATGAGTTTCACAAAGTTTTTAAACTCGAAATAGTTTAAGGGTCCATGGTATTTAATGAATAGTGTTTTATAAATGTACAGGCTATAAGGCCTCCTAAAACTGTAAACTCTTTCAATGGGATTTGACATTTAAATAGAATTAAATAAAACAATTCATCATTCATTTCATTTAAATAATAGTTAGATAGGGAAGGTTAATGTTAATAATAGTTATTCTTGCTAACGAATCATTTTCTCGGCTATAGCGGTAAAAAAAGAGAAAAATATGAAACAAATATGTTGGGGCAGTCAATGAAAACTGATAAGATAACTTAAATTAAGATAACTACCTAAAACTGGAGGATTTCATTCACAAATTTTTTTTTTTTAAATAAATTGTTCTGTAACTTTGTCTCCTAACTGACAACAGACAAAAACACGTTAAATTTCACGACTAAAATACATGCTTGACTATGGAGATAGGATATGACTCCATAGGAATGTTTCCCGTTAATCTCGTAAACTATTTAGACCAGTAATCCGAATTATATATCCAATCCAATCCAACTTTATTTCTATTGCACTTTAAAACAACACGGTTGACCAAAGTGCAGTACATAGCAATATTAAAAACGCAATAAAAAGAGACACACTATACAAACAACACATCACTGAAAAGCTAAGGTAAAAAGATAAGTATTTAAGTCTTTATACGTGCACTTGCACACAAGGACAAAGCTGTAATGCACAACTATGACTTTGATTAAAGTTCCCCTCTTGTATCTTACCTGGTGATAGGGGCTATATGCAGCAGTGAAGTAAGGCTGAGGAGGGGGACCATAAACCTGATACATCACATCCAGACAGCTCATGGCGAAACCTGCAGGAATCTCACCAAAAAGAACTTAAAAACGATGCATTGGAAACGATCGATGTCCTAAAAATGATGTTGAATCTGCTCTTCAGTTTGCAAAATGCTGCGCGCGGATGTTCTATTTTGTCAGTCGGTGCGCGTGCTCTCTCCAGTGCGCCAGCTCACGCGGACTGGACTGAAGTGAAGACATAGAGGGTTTTGACGTCTCTGGACACAGACTGTGGTCGACCAATGAGCCGCTCTGCCGTTTCACTCACCTCATCTAAAGAACCGCGGTGATTTCAACGCTGTCATGCGATGCCTTCTCAGCTTGCCAAACTGCATGCATGGATGATGTGCCAGGCTACTGATAGGGTTGCCTGTATTTACCTGTTGCATTACCTCTTGCATCAGCTTTTTCATTCTTATGATGTCATTTCACAACAACGTTTCACAACAAACAATGGAACGGACCAATCATCTGTAACCTCATTGTCCTCCTTTGAGCACAGTGAGTCTAGAGTATAAAGCTGGTGTGTTACTGCCTGAGAGGTGAGCTGTTAATTGAGTGTGTGAACAGATCAAACCAGCCAATGAGAGGAATGTGGAGATACGGAGTGCCACAATCCCACAGTGGCCTGCCAGATTCCCTATGTCATAGGTCAAATAGTTCGGTCGGAGTCTTTGGTTAAAGGACTCTACCTCTCCAACATGTAACACCTAACATCCAGACACCTGTTGGCAAGCCCACGAAACAGCAAAGGCAGTGAAACAACGAAACAGTCAAATAGTCCAAAGAAAACATAGCAATGATTGGTTAGGCATGGTATAGCATACTAATGGGAATGGTGAAGGGGTCGGTTTGGTCAGTAGGAAGAAGCAGAGAGGTGAAATAGGGTCCACATAGCTCAAAGTTGCTGCTTTGCCAGCGTGTGTCTGTCCCACATATGATCTGTTTCTAATTTAGCGTCTGACTAGACACACCTTGCTTTTTCTTCCATCAACACAGACACTCAGTGTCACTGCCGTCTAGGATTAGGTCACGTATGGTCTGCCAATGAAGAAAGACAGATTAGACCGTGAACACATCAACGTCTTCAACTTCATCACAACGTCAATAGCTTGTTTACTCTGTCACCACTGAAGCCCCCCTTCCAAGGGCCTTGGTACTCAAGCCAGAAAGTCTGAGATTTCTTAGAATACAGTCGGTACTGGACCTGTTGAAGGATGCAGTTTGTGTTGAGAGACCATGTAAGGGTGTGAGAATATATCTTTTTTCTCTTATCTTTCTGAAGTCAACAGTGATGTGTTTTATCTTCTGGATCTTATAGAGTTGAGGTTGTTATCACAGCCCCATGGATCGATCTGCTACTTTTCTCCTCACTGTGGCTTACTGGTCCAATCACGGTGGTGTTATCTGCACACCTGAGAGATGCTGATGTTTGTCATCGGCTACGAGAAATATTATTTGGCACCACGGTGGTGAGTTGACAGATTATAGAGGTCTGAAACAGCAGATTGCTGAGATTCCCTGGTGCCCTCTGTAAATTAGAGGGTTCAACCCACTCTCACAGTCTGGGGTCGGCCTGCCAGGAAGGAGCGGTCATTTGCAGATGGAGTCGCCCAAACTCAAACCTCTGTATTTCACCAGTTTGGATGGTTACTTGACAGAGCAGCAATCGATGAACAGTATTCCGCCCTTGGTGTGTTTCGGTCTTCAAGGTGTACTAAAGCAGTGTGCTTCGTCTGCAAATCCATTGGAACGGATGGGAAATTGTTACAGCTGAAGGGTAGTGACATTTCATGACATAGCAAATGTTTACAGGCACTTTGTAATAACAGGTCAAAGCACCCGGTCAATTATTGATAAAACAAGAGTGGTGAAAACATTATTCCACTCTTTGTTGACCTTGTGACTGTCTCCCTACCCAATTCCTATCCCATCTCCTTACCTTGACAGTATTGAATACAGGTTCTAAATACAATGACAGTAATTCCACATGCTGTCAGGAAATAAAGCACTTCTAGAAAATAGAATAGCTCTTGTAAATGAAAAGCTTTACGTAACAGTGCCGGCGATCAAATACCTCTACACATGTGACACCATATTCCTCGCCTATGCAAGGGGGAGTTAGGAGAAGGCTGGCAAACAATCTGTCAAGCATTTTATAGACAAGGTATGCTGAGCCTTTTGAGAGTGAATTGTACCTCCTCAAATTTGTCCCAAAATGTCTTTAAACCAGAGTGAGGATGATGGAAGATTAAAGGACTTGCATCGCTCTCCTGCCAACATCTCCAGGCTGCTTTTGATGTGGCCAAGTGTCCAGGCTGCTAAGGGACAGCACGTTGAGTATAACAGGATGAATGGATGAATCTGAAGCATGCACAGGATGTTGACGAATGAATCCTCTAAAATACCACATCACAGAAGTAATCTGTATGTTTTGAGGCTAATTCAGCCAATATAACAGTCATATAAGCAGTCTGTACATCCAGTGTCATAAAATGCTCATGTAATTGGGAACTTACGCATTTTTAATTGGTCAGAATCGTTAGACAGAGGTCATTTGGGGGTGAATGTTGGAAGTGTGTGAAATGGGCATGAACAAAGTGTCTGATTGAAAATACAGTAAAAAGGTCATTTCTAGACAGGAGGTGTTACAAAATCACTCTTTGAACCACTTCATACAATTTCAAGTTAATTCACATGAATGAATGTTTGGAATAATTTTTAATAATGGCAATTGTACTCTAAATACATTTTAATTAAGTTTGATTTGTGTTAAGGATCAACTGATGTTTTCTTTCTTTCTCTCTCCTCTGTCCTTCAACTCTTCTGTTCAACTGGATTCAAATTTGATTTGACAAACAAGCAATTCTCCTCAGTGAGGTTTTCGTGTTAAGTGGAGCCTCGGTGAAGCACATGATGTTGGGCTGCTGGAGTCGTGTTCAACGAGATTCTTTTCAAGCCCCTGATGTTGTGAACAGTGTAAGGTGCTGGTGTAAGGTGCTGTTTTTGAAGTAAAAGTATTTCTGACATATTGAACCGCTTTACATTCATGCCACATTACCACATATTCTAATGCCTTGGTTTTTCTCCTTTTTTCACTTCTGTGTCTTTGGCACTCCCTCTCTCTCTGCCTCTCCCCTCGCTTTCATTCGCTTCCTTGCATACTGAATCCTCGAGGTCTGACACGGTGAAAGGATCGAAGGAAAGTGTTCCTCTTCATGTTAGTGAACGGCTGGCAGATGATGTCTCAAGATGTTTTAAGGCTTTCATGAAGTCGTTGTCAAAGATTCTCGCCCTGAACGTTCTTTATGCGCTGATTCCATCAAAGCATTCTTTAATACTGGATCCACATATGCCAAACACCTTTATCTCCCTTCCAAGTTTACAGAAAGACTTACTTCCCTTCAAGGACTAATAGGTGTTGTGTATAATGTATCCCAATGCTGTGAAGCATTCAAACTGTGGATCTTTCTCTGTCACACACACACACACACACACAATCAGATGTGCTGTTTAGAGTCTGCAGGCTAAGTCATGTCTGCAGAGGCAGGTGGACTTAAACAGGTGAAACCATAACTCTACTCAGGTGCCAAGTTGATCATTGAATACATGGTCATTCTCGTCTCATCGTCTCCAGCTCTATCTAACGTCTAGGTTATTTTACTTTTTTCTTCTTTTTTTTTTACTGAAAGTATATTATTAATTACCATGGCATTGGGCTTTCTTGTAGATTGTAAATCTATACCTCTCCTCTACAATTGTACATTTTTTTTTTTTTCAGTTTCAGCCATATGTTGTTGTTCCTTTACAGATGAAGATACTGCTGGTGAGTTAACAAACCCCAGAGAATGTTTCCTTGAACCTACAAGAGCTGTTATTTTTGTTAAACCACTTAATGCATTGAGAATCATTTCAACCAGCGGCAGCACAAATGGGTATCGAACTGTCCAAAAGAATGAAAGAACCACTTTCCAACCATCAGCATCCTGTTAAACGTGCTTTAACCGCTCAGCCTATACGATTTCTCATTGTTTGTCCTTGAGGAAACAATCCCTTAGTTTCTTGCTGTGTAGCCCGGTGATACAGGGAGGCTAACCCTTGTGGTCGTAAAGCAACTCTTTTCACTTCACTTGAATGACATATCAAGGAACACCTGCTCTCTGTCAATCAATACGCACTGTTATCCAGTCCACCAACACGGACGAATCAATGACCTGATACTCTGCAACGCAAGTTGTGGAGCTGATCAGAAACCAAAGCGTCTCATAATGAAGTTAGTAATTAAGCCAGTGGGGTTTGAGTTTGCAGTCTTGCAAAGTAGTCCCCCTGTAGTCCCCTGATTATTGCTGAAGTATCGGTTTACATAATGCTCGGTCTTTAAAAAGGGATGATACTGACTGTATTCGCTTCATGTACTGTACTAAGTACTATAAGGCAAGTATATACTAGCCTATACTCATCTCCATCACTTCCTCACTCTTTCTGTCTCGGTTTTACGTTTTGCCCCCCGCCGCATTCCCCGTGCCTCTACCTGCATCCGACACGCACAGACAAGGGGGCCCCTCCACAATCCTTCCACTACCTGCTGCCCTTGTCCCCCCCCCCCCCCTCCCCATCCTCTTCTCCCACCTCCTCTCATGACCTTCTATTCGAAGTTGCCTGGAGACTGCCTGGAGCTGTGCGTTGCACCAGGGGGCTTTGTGCTCTGCTGTATCTGCGAGGTCTTTTGTCTGCCTCCTCCAGTCGCACATGGAAACCCAGGCAAGGCTTCTTTTCTGCCATTACACGACGAGACAATCCTGCTCTGCTCGGGGGGGGGGGCATCCTTGGTGCGTCATTGATTGAGATGTTCCACCATTCCATTGTTCTGGGGCCGCCCCCCCCCTCCACACACACACACACACACCACCCCCCCTACCATTCAACACCAGACTTTGACCTTGGGGTAGCAGGAACTACTTTTTCATAAAACATTGGTCACAAGTCTCATCCTACACAACAGTCACATGTGTATTTGCGTGTGCGCAGTGTCGGTGAGTACACTTCTGTATATGGATTTTGTGGATTTTCTCCACAATCAGATCTAAGAGAGCTCATTGAAGCGGACGCCACCCCCCCCCCCCCCCCCCCCCCCCCCCCCAGCTCCGCACACCGCTGCTGTGTTTTGATTGTTCCGCTACGTCCTGTTTGCTGTTTGCTTCTGAATTGGGAGGAACATGCAGGCTAACATACTGATGTGTGTGCTGTTAACAAGCCAATCTAGGTGGTCACGTCTGGGTGGAGGGTGGGGGGGGGGGGCAGAGCTTTTCATCACTAGGCACCGCGCCCCCCCCCTCCTCCCTGTGCTCCACACTCACCTAAAGGCAGTAGCATTATATGAGCATTCAATTAAAGTCTTTGGAGATGGCAAAAAAATGTGCCGCATCAAAGAAGAAAGACATGGAGAGAGAACGAAGAAAGAGGAGGAGGGAGGGGGGTGGGGGGGGGGGGTGGAGGACAGTCCTTTTTTCCCTCTCCAGCTGGACAGAGAAAGAGTCCCCAAAAAAACAATCCTTAATGAGGCCAGATATGATGATCTGTTTAATTAGCGAGGGGGCTGAGAGGGGGACATCAAGAACTCGAAGTAGGGGGGGAAACAAAAGCGCCCGCTTATCCCTCTAAAGCAGACCGGCTAAAATGTGAGAAATGTTTTTCAAATGCCGGGGTTTGGTTTGCATAATGACCTGGTTAGCGACGCCTGAATAGCTGACCTGTGTGACTTCCTGCCCGTGAGTTCCTCCCCTGTTCCTCGGCAACAGACCTGAGATGTGGTCCTCAACAGGTGCCTTCCATCCCACCCCTGGCAACCGAGCATCACCCCCCACCCCCCACCCCCCATCCGCCCCGGCAACCAGGACACGCACCCCCCCCCAAACCCGCCTTCCCAGGGTTCCTCTCTTTCAGCTGCACAGTGCGTTCTACCATGGAGGAAGATGAGTTTGATTGAACATTTCTACTGCAATTAGAAAGTAAGCCAGGCTCATCTGCTGGTTTGGTTGCTGCATCAAGGCTCTCCTCGCTTCCGTTAATGTATTTTCTTGGTTGAATGCAGGGTCAGACTAAAAAATGTGCTCTGCCCAAAGGCCGGGTTGTAAACACTAATTTCTATTTGAGGGAAGACCCTCCTGGTTTCCAATCCCCTTCTTAGAACGACATGGCAGTTAAATGTCTGCTCTTCCACTCAAACACATACACACACTCGCTCACACACACACACTCGCTAACACACACACACACACACACACACACTCGCTCACACACACACACACACACACACACACACACACAACACAACACCCCTGTCCCATCCCAGTCTTCTCTTGGTTTCCTTTCCAGCTGTCTCCTGGGTTTCATGGCCGTTTCTAACTTGGTGCCTGTCCCTGGCTGCTGGGATCTGACCACATGACCCGCTGATTCATGGGGATGCCCATAGAGCTGTCACATGGCCGGCAGGTGTGGAGAAACTGGCTGCCCGCCTGCGCTGAGAAACAGCCTCTGACCTCATCCTGAAACATCGCAAGATGGCGGCGGCCCAGCTCTCTCAGGGGCCATTCAGAGACATACAAGGGCTTTTCTAAATATTGATATGAAACCCGAGGAGGTGGAAAGGTGGAATCATAGGAAGAGTTACGGCCTGTCTTGGTGGAGGGAGGTAGGGAGATATCAGGACGTTGTGACATTTGTCTCTTATTCCAGATTGCTGCTGCACAGACTGGAAACACCACACTGATCCTGAACCAGCTGGGCTTCTGGGTGGCAGTTTGATACACAAAGTAGAATTCACTATCGGTGAAAGACTAGAGAGTGCAGTGACGAGGGTCACGTAAACAAACGCACCCGATAATTCTAGTTGAGCTCTTGTCACTTTGTTGAAGCAAAGGATACTTACATGTATCAGGCCACACAGTTAGCACGTTATGTAGAACTAAAATTATTATAGCCTACGAAATATGACTCATTTGGGCTCGTCTCTTAATTTCAACAGGCACGCCGCGGTTAAACCGCGGATTCCAAGTTTACAAGCTGCGTGTGTTTTATTGAGACAGGTTGGCGGTGAGGAATGTAAGTCACGCAGAATCTGATCCCGCAAATGCAACCGCGTTTTAACACTCATAACTGCTGCGGGAGGCCAGAGAGAGAGAGAGAGAGAGAGAGAGAGAGACGGAGAGAAACAATTATCCCTTCTTCCGTCATTCCTGCGGTTAAAGCGTTAAGTTCCATACTGACACTTTCTCATCCTCGTTTAGTTACCCCGGCTTTCCAGCCTCACCGTAAGACGAATGTTGCAGATGAGCGGCCGGCATGCCTCATACGGGTCGCGTTATCTGGAACCAAGGAAATGAGATTTAAAGCAAGCTGAGCTTGACGACCACACAGACCCTCGCACCCCCAACCTACGTAACTGTGGATAGGAGCTTGAGAGTGTGTTCGGTGTGTATACTGGGGGACGTATGCCTGTGTGTTTGTGTGTGTGTGTGTGTGTGTGTGTGTGTGTGTGTGTGTGTGAGAGAGAGAGAGCGAGAGGGAGAGAGAGAGAGAGAGAGACAGAGAAACAACATCTCGATCCAAGCCCCTTCGACCCTAACCTGAAGCTGGGGTTCAGGAGACGTTGTGGGATCGAAGTTTAGGGCCAGGGGGTAGCGAGGATTCCACAGATTCCACCCCAGCATAGCAGCCGTGCCTGGGGGAGGAGAAGCTCCCTGATATAAGGCATGCCACGCATCCTTCCTACAGTGTATATTTTCATTTAGTCTGAATGCTTGGCACCCAGTGTGGGTAAACGAAGTGCTAGGTAGACATACACGGCATAGCTGCCCCTCTCTTCTCCGCGATGAGAGAACACGTTCATTAACATCGCTAATTTACATAGCTGGGAGGGGAAGCTGGGAGGGGAAGCTGGGAGGGGAAGCTGGGAGGGGAAGCCCGATTCCTCCCCTAGTCAACAACTCCGGAGGGATTATGGTGATCGATGTAATGCATGATACATTAATGAGCTAACACGAAAGTGAAAAACACATTTAGAAATCAGAATAGCCCAATTTTATATAAAAATAAAATAATAATGCTATCAGATCTGGTATTTTCCCAGTCACCTCTGACTCCTTGATAGGTTCCTAATAGGAGCTTTTTTGGGGGGGCCTACCTCACCCCAAAACATTGGAAAACAAACGATTAATAAAATGTCCTGAATATCCCACTTCTCATCCCTATCACCCACATATCTGTTCCCCACCCCTTTAATTGTGAGGGTTTCTATGCCTGCGTGCATCTTCATGCGAGTGAATCTTGACTTAGAAATGTGCGTTGTTGCTCGTTTGTGTCTTTCATCTTTGTGTACATGTGTGCGCGTCAGTGTGTGTGTGTGTGTGTGTGTTGAGGACTAGTCTTCTCATGTGTGTATGTGTGTGTGACAGACTCATGTCTGTGTCATTCTCCCCGTGTCTCTCGTGCACCTTGTTTCCAAGTATGGTCAGTATGAGGAGAGCTGTCACTGGGGGCCTTTGGGCCAAATTAATGACCGACAGCCAAGGGCAAAGAAGACAAGCCAGCTGCGTCTGTCATCACCCACAGACATCAGCCAGGATCTCGCTCTCTGTTCAGTCCTACTCTGCCGTGTGTTTTTGTACACACGTGCACTCGCAAATCCCGGTTTTCGTCTGCGTTTGCCTGTGCGTGCTCAAATGAACATGCGTGCTGCTGGCCGGATAGCGGATACGTATGTGCCTGTGCGTGTGTGTGTGTGTGTACTGTCAGCAGCCAGTCTTGTGCAGGGAAAGCAGGCAGGACGCCTGGGTCTTGCCTCATCGGCTGGCCGCACTCTATAAATAAGACACAAGTAACCACACTGGTGGAGCCCAGCCCGAATAGTTTCTGATACCCCCCCCCCCCCCCCCTAGCTGTGGGCCCACTGTCGTCAGTATGCATGCTTGTCGCAGCAGCATCGCTACAGAATAAACTTCCCCAGCGCATCATCCCGCTCTCGTCCAGAGGCGCGTCACTGATCGGTGACATCACGTCCGTGTTGGTGCTTTCGCACCAGAGCGAGCTCCATAATGGCACAACAACATTTCTTCAGCTCTCGTCGGTGGTGGCGTTTTATGCTTTTGCGGTCTGTCACAATAACCTTGGTTTAAAAGCACTTTTTTTTTTTTTTGCCAGTTTAACTGTTTTGTTTGGTCGCTGTCTTTTGAAATTCCCTTAAAGCTATGAAGGGATATTTCTCTTTAGTTCTGTCTTTAGCGTTTTGCAGCTTTTGGTATTGTGAAGGGGTTTGTGCGAAGATATATTTGATTACATATATTTTTTTTATGTCACCCCCAATCGCATTTCTCTTCCGTGTTTTCAAGAATCAGTCCTTGCCCGTAGCTCAAGGTGCTTTTGGGGTGATTTTTTGGGGTGATGTGTATGTGTGTGCGACTCACTTTGGTCTTGCTATGGCCTGAGAAAACATGGTATGTGAGGGAGAACGTTGAGAAGATAGACAGTGGAGGGAAGAGTACACAGAAGATGGACAGACAGGAAAGGAGAAAAGATGAAAGGAGAAGAGAGGAAGAGATGAGCGGACAGGAAAAGCAACCATGAGCTCTCCACACAAACAAAATGGATGCTGTCACACACAGGCTACACACACCTCATCCCTTCTACACACACACACACACACACACACACACACACACACAAATATCCTATCCTCCTGCCAACTGCCACTCCAGCCTTTATTTAACAAAAAATGTGCCATGGTTACGCTGCAAGGCTGAAGAAAGTTCTCTTAAGTTATCTATCAGCTGTTTGACTGAGGAGGGTACTGATGGATGGAACATGATGACCACACTGGGCCTGACCACTTTTCCACACACACACACACACACACACACACACACACACACACACACACACACACACACACACACACACACACACACACACCCACACACACACACACACACACACACACGCACAGACACATACACACACACACGCACACACACAATCCTCCATCAGTGGCCTTTGTTGGAAGTGAGCAAGTGCTGTTGCAAGCAGACTGCCCTAATTTTAACTGCTAATGGTCTGTGTGTCCCCCAGATCCCACAGGTCCAAGCCAAGAATAGAAGAGAGTGAGAAACAGACGGAGGGAGAGAGAGAGTGAGTGAAGGGGCCAGAGAAGAAAGGAGACAGAGAGGAAGGGTGAACAGGGAGGGTGAATGGATGATGTAGGGGTAGACCCAGAGAAGAAGAGCCAGGGATAAAAGAGTGTCGAGCTACTTAGCAGAAACAGCCAAACACAAAACACTTAACAACTTCACTTCAACCTAACAACTAAAGTGTTAACCTACCGATCATAACATAAGCCTACTTACATCATATTATATAATAATATATGTCAAACCATACAATACCTACCAACACATACTAACATATCTCCAGTTGGGTCTATAACCCACATAATCTACTGTTTGGGTTGACTGTCTAATATCAAGTTTGATTGCTTGACACCTTCCTGTCACCTTCATCACTCCCTCCTTTATTTTAGGTTGCATCCATCCCTCTGTGTCGGTCAGGTGATGACTGGAGGAGGAGTTGTAGATCAGGTGGAGTTGATCCCTTCATTTACATTTATATTCAGTCATTTAGCAGACGCTCTTATCCAGAGCGATCTACAGCAAGTACAGTGACATTCCCCCCTGAGGCAAGTATGGTGAAGTGCCTTGCCCGAGGACACAACGTCACGTTGGCACAGCCGGGGTTCAAACTGGGTACCTTCTGATTACTAGCCCGACACCCTAACCGCTCAAACTCACAGAGGAGACCTTCCAAGCGGGGAGATGGAATGCTTGGGTTCCAGGTGGAAACTTCCTCAGCATCATTTACTCCCTTGCTTATCCACTCCAGGGTTCAATCTCTTGACACGCACGCTTATACACAGCTTTGTCAGCTACACCACCAAAAAGTGAACAGTTTCACGGCAGAGGTGAAAGGTATTTATTTATACTGAGGAGTTTAAACAGTTACACAGTTACAGACTCAGTTACATACTACATGTCCATCTAATTATACTAACTAGTGCTGGAGACAGAGGCAGTGGGTGATGGATCTCTTATCCTGGAGTCATACTGGAGGAGTCATACTGGAGGGGTCATACTGGAGGGGTCATACTGGAGGAGTCATACTGGAGGAGTCATACTGGAGGGGTCATACTGGAGGAGTCATACTGGAGGAGTCATACTGGAGGGGTCATACTGGAGGAGTCATATTGCATTGGCAGTCTGGTCTGAATGCTAAGCTGTCTTTGATTTAGCAGATGCTTTTTATCTAAACCATTCAAATGAAATGTTTTTTTTTTACCATTCAGAATCTGTTGGTTCCCACTCTTCCACCCCCCCCCCCCACCCCCCCCCCCCCCACCCTCCCCCCTTTCAAACTCTTTCAGACCCTCTGGCCTTGCTCTTTCTTGGCGGAATAATAACTTGAATTGAATTATTTGGAAATGATTTGTTTGGGGGGGTGGGGGGTGGCGGTGTGAGGGGTGGGGGGTGGGAGGAGGAACAGCTCGTTGTGTTCGTAAGTCTGCCGTCAGTATCAGGGGAGAGCAGAATGAACAATGGGAGTTGGTTAAAACACTGCTAGACATAATGTTTACATAGGAGAACACTTCTCCTGTAACTGGAATCCATGAGCAGGTGAGGGAAGTGAGAGAGTGCTGGGTGGGGCGGTGGTCAGGATCTGAAGGGTGACCATGTTGGGGAACGGTTTCATGGACGGCACAGTGGCAGCACGGTTGGGAGTCAGGTTCGAGTTGGGAGGTTGGAACAGTAGCAGGCAGCTTCACTGAGGAGCAGAGACAGAGAGACAGCTGTAGAAGACATACCCCCCCCCCCCCAACACACACACACACCACACACAACACACACACACACCACACACAGAGGGAGGCCAATGGTCAGGGACAGGGACTAGGTGGTATATGGCTGCTGATATTGATGGCAACCATCAAGCACAGACCGGACAACTGTAACAATGAAGGATCTCTGTGATCTCTCTCAGTCACCTGTTCTTCTGAGAACATAACTGGACAAAACAGCTCAGGTGCTGTTAAACTCTGAGGTCAGTCTCTGTTCTCCTGTGTGCTCAACATGTTTCTGAACATGTGAGTGTGTGTTGGCGTACGTTGTGTAAGTATTGAGAAGGAGTGTGTGGTTGTATTGCGTACAGGGCAGAGAATTTGTGCATACATGTTTTGGTATTGAGGTAGAACATGCGTGTTCACTAAGCAGGGAAGTTGTTGGCTGGGGCCAGTGAGTGAGTGCTTGGGTGTAGGATTTGTGTGT
The DNA here is from genome assembly GCA_030340665.1 of Neosalanx taihuensis. Classification (NCBI taxonomy): domain Eukaryota; kingdom Metazoa; phylum Chordata; class Actinopteri; order Osmeriformes; family Salangidae; genus Neosalanx; species Neosalanx taihuensis. The sequence continues at coordinate 1,249,818 of CM059299.1, read as the reverse complement.
GTGTGTGTGTGTGTGTGTGTGTGTCTGGGACAGGTGTCACAATACACCCCTCTCCAGAAACAGACACTCTCTGTTTCACATTTCACACTGCCCCCTCAGCCCCCCCCCCCCCCCGACAGTTGCCGTGGTCACATGGTATCCTGGGTTCATTCCCCAGTCATCCTGCTAGGGGAACGGGGCACGCTGCCTCCTGAGACGTCCGCTGGACAAATGCTGGTCAAACCTCGACGCCGAAACCCCCGTGAGCTCCGGGAAGCTGTCAGTCCTCCTCACGGCCGGGTGTCTAAGTTACATTTAGTGATTTAGCAGACGCTCTTATCCAGAGTGTCTTACAGTAAGTACAGGGACATTCCCCTTCACGAGGCAAGTAGAGTAATATGCCTTGCCCAAGGACACAATGTCACGTTGGCACAGCCCGGGTTCGAACCAGGGATCTTCTGATTATTATCCCTCACCACTCAGCCACCAGACTCCCTCAGGTGCCGATGTCCTACTAGCCGATCCAATCCAAACCGAGCTCAATACAGGAGCTCCCACTTCCACAACCCTCTTCATCGACTCCACAGCGTTTCATGCTGACGACCATGTGGCTCAGGTGGCTCGAGTGGTTGAGCGGTTAGGGTAAGGTTGCCGGTTTGATTCCCGACTTCACCCTACTAGCCTCGGGGGGAATGTCCCTGTACTTGCTGTAAGTCGCTTTGGATAAGAGCGTCTGATAAATCACTAAATGTAAATGTTCTGCTTGTGAAGAGAGCAAAAACTTTAGTTGTGACTTACTTTTCAAGCCATAACAACACTGACCTGACAACCTTACTTGATAGAGCACAACACACAAGTCTAGCTGGGTGACGCTGTCTGTTTTCCAAGGTCATGAAAGAGGTTCCTTGAAGGTTTTTATTTTGACGTTTCTTTTCATCAATTAAACAGGCTCGGCTTTGTCCAACTGGAAATTGAACTTTTTATGCAGAAGACACAATTATAGATTTCAGTCTCTTTTCAATCATGTGACCTCCAAGCAGTGAGTTATTGTGCTCAAACTTCCACCGCTAGCCAGGGATTAGTCTTCAAACTAAATCTGCCGTCTGGATAATACTGCAGATACTCATTCAAGGCCAACTCAACGAAGGAACGCACAACATTGGTTTATACTTGACTTACAGACAACCTAGCATCAAACTACTTTGATTATAAACAGTCCTCCATGACACTACAGTCCTGGCCACAGTTGCAGTATTTGGAGGAATACACTCTTGAAACAGTAACAGCAACCACAGCTCTGAAACTCTTCTATATCCACAAAGGTCCTTAATAGAGAATGTAATGTCTAATGATGCAGTATAAACGTTTAAACTGAGCGTATAATTGAACGTATAATTTATGTATTTACAGCTGAAGTTAACATGAAGCTAAAATGACTGCTGAAACCATTTAAATGGCAACATAAACCTGTGCAGCTGATTCATGTGTAGCTGAACAGCGCGGGTCGCTTGGCCTGAGCACGGCTCTTCTGTCTGAATGGGACGGGTACACAAGCCTCCCTGCTTTTGTCTGATCCTCCTTTCATCATCTTGTTTTTTTTCACAACCCCTTTCTGTGCGCACTTAAACAAACACACACGCTCGCAAGCGCTCGTGCACACACACCCCCAGAGACCCACACCCCCAGAGACACACACCCCCAGAGACACACACCCCCAGAGACACACACCCCCAGAGACCCACACCCCCAGAGACACACACCCCCAGAGACACACACCCACACTTGCAGAGACCCACACCCCCAGAGACACACACCCCCAGAGACACACACCCACACACGGTCATGCGTCCTTGTGTCATTTCCTTGTGTCCTTGAATGGACTCTGTTGTTTTATTGACACGTGTAAGGCCAGGTTTGGGGTTCAATCAGCAGACGAGACCATCAGCCAGAACCTGAACGCCCCCCTGACGTCCTCGGATGTCTCACAGGCAAAGTATGAGACTGGCTGGTTATTCAAAGCACAGCTTGAGAAGCTCTATGTGGGGTACGTAAAACACCAGCGCCTCAACACACGCATCATCACATTTACATCTAGTGATTTAGCAGATGTTCTTATCCAGATCGACTTACAGTAAGTACAGGGACATTCCCCCCTGAGGCAAGTAGGGTGAAGTGCCTTGTCCAAGAACACAACATCAGGTAGCCACAGCCGGGAATCAAACTCGCAACCCTTTCCGATCACGAGCCCAATGCCTTAACCGCTGAGCTACATGACTCCCATTAGCTTGAGGCTTTCCTTCTCAAGATTCCTGACTAGAGCAGGCACTGTGTCTGTGGGCCAATGAGAGAGAACGTTTGTGGTCACATGACTAAGAAGCAGCTTATTGCATCTGCAGAACAAGTTCTGAGAACAGGTGGAACGAGGATGGAACCATGAGCAGATTTACAGCAGTCAGTCTGTCAAAATGAAAATATTTACAATAAATGATAGCCCTCACTGTGTCTGGCCCTCTAAAACAATTTAGGGTTCGAAATTGAAGCGTGTGACCATGGAAAACCCGATGTTCCAGTAGGGCTGTTCTGAGTGTGTGTTACCAGGCCTGTTAGCTAGGAGGACCTGAGTGAGACCAGACCGCCAGTAGACACAACAGAAGGATCAGCTCAGAGAGTGACAGATGCAGTCCTGATCCCTGAATGAAAGTAGTAAACGGCTTGTTTTACCCTCGAAAACTACAGCTGTAAATTGTGCGTTAAAGAGGACTGTGTGTGTGTGTGTGAGTGTATGTTTGCCCCAACCTCTTTCTGTGTTTTTACACGCTGTCAATCTCCAAGTCTCCCCCTCTTTCTATTTCACACATTCGCACCCCCACCCTGACGGTCATGTTTCTGCCAGTCTAAGAGGTTAACAGGGTGCAAAGTCTTTGTATTATCCAATCAGCAACCACGACACAAAACACTTTCACCTTCTCCCCAATCTTTAATTCAAAATAACGCTCAACAAATATAATGCTAACCCCTTCAGATTCACTTAAGGATTATTTATTAAATTTCTATTTCACGTCATTCCACATAAACAGGCCAATCTGTCAGACTCTACCGACGGTGTAGCTTTTAAAAGCTACTTTTGACAGAGAGAGCAGAGGAGCAGAATGTATTGAAGATGCTTCCATTCAGTACAGGCTCCTCTCTCAGAATCTCCTTCAGCTTACAGCTTTGAACCAGGAGAGACGGATGCCATTCAAACCTCACAACACAACCTGTGTGCGGAGCTCTTTTGTGTATCAATGCGTGTGAGCGTGTGCCTGAGAGAGCGTGCTCGTTGTGTGTGCGGCGGCGGTGAGAGGGTTTTCCCGTTCGCGTGTGTTCTAGGGTTGACTGTCTCATGATTGTCTTATTTAAATGCTTGACTGTAGCTGTTTAGCCAGAAAGACCAACGTTACAGATTAGCAGGAGAATTAGACGATGGATCCTCTGGTGCGCTGAAACAGCTTGTCAACCATGAAAGAGACGTTAGATTAGAGCAAAAAGGTAAACGAAGGGACAAGGCCACAGAACAAATCTGTACACACACACACACACACACACATACACGCACACCACAGATGTACACCAAAAAACTCAACATAACTCGCTACTTGGAGGCCACATGATTGAAGAGGGGCTGAAGTCCATCATTGTGTCCTCTGCATAAAAGGTTTTATTTCTAGTTGGACAAAACCGAGCCTGTTTAACACACACATGTCCCAGCATCATCACTGCTGCAGGTGCCTATGTGCTGCCTGCTTCTTTGGGACGGCTGTATGGGACAGACAGGCAGACAGTCAGACAGGCAGACAGGCAGACAGTCAGACAGGCAGACAGGCAGACAGGCAGACAGGCAGACAGGCAGACAGGCAGACAGGCAGACAGCTACTTCAGTCTTTTGTTTAGACGGTTCTATGGAAGGATGAGGGGGATGGGCTGTCTCTGCTTTCATGGCTCTGAAGACTGCGCTGAAGACGGATAGGTGCGTGTGTGTGTGTGTGTGTGTGTGTGTGTGTGTGTGTGTGTGTGTGTGTGTGTGCGTGCGTGTGTGTGTGTGTGTGAGGTAGACAGAACAGGGTGGGGATCAGTCTGCAGACGGTTGGATCAGTGAAGCAATGAAGCATAATCAGATCACAACACAACAAGATCTCCATTAACGAAGGACCCACGAACCCAAGCTCATCGATCCCCTGGAGATGGAACGCAGCACAGCCAGCAAGTACAGGGACATTCCCCCCTGAGGGTGAAGTGCTTTGCCCAAGGACACAATGTTATGTTGACCCAGACGGATTTTGAATCAGGTACCTTCTGATTACTAACCCAACACCCTAACCTACTGCGCCACATGACTCCCATTATACTTTCATCCTGAACTAAAAAAGTACGCAAGCAAGATGTATTTAGCACAGCACATTTTATTAGGATTCCTCGGTCTGGAAAAAATTTAGATTTTTGACATGTTGTAACAGCACAACATTATAAACTACCACTCCCAATGTTGTCCAAGTGAAACCAATTTGTATCCCTTTTGTTGTAGAGTCCTGAAATTCATTACAGATTTCTCATTTGTCACGATGAAGAATACAATTCAACAACTCATAATGGCAAGCCCTTCGATTTTTCAGTATATTATAGTTTATGTAGTTGTACTACTCCTACAACTTTTGTCCAATCTTCCCCAGGATTGGCAGTTATCATCGTCAGATGATCAACCCTTACAAAAGTTATCAATAGGATTTTTGATGTCAACAATCCTTTGTCCGTTACAGCACAGGGGACACAACAGTCTTTGATGTATTCACACCAAACTTGCAGATTGCATTTTTTATTACATATCAATTTCATAAATTGTTCCAGGAGGAACCCACCATTGCCTCTTGCAGCTCCTGTATATTTTATTTAATTTTTCTTATTATACGTGTCCTTTTTCAGTTTCACTTCTTTATTGGCAATTAAGGAAAATGCGTATGGAACTTCAAAACAGGACTGTAAAGTGAGGATAAAGAGCAGGGAATCATAAATAAAATCAACCCTCTGCATTTCTTCATTACTTTTTGGACCTTGTTCCGTTTGCTGTCCGAGCCTTCCTTTCCGTCTCACTCCCTCGTCTTCAATCGCTCCCCTCCCTCCTTTTTACGACTCCCTCCTCTCCGTCTCTCTCTCTCTTCCTCTCCCTCCCTTCTGTTCCCCCCAGCCCAGTGCCAGAGTATGTAAGCTGTGAGATTCCCCCAGGTATTTACCACCAGTGAGAGAAATGCCTGCTGTGTCTATCCCAGAATCTCCAGCTCTCCCAAAGCCCACACAGGCTTGTGGCTCACTCAGCAGTTAGGATACACACACACATCTACACACACGCATCAACACACACACACACACACACACACACAGACACACATATACACACACACATCAACACACACACACAGACACACATCTACACGCACGCATCAACACACACACACACACATCTACACGCATGCATCTACACACACACACACACACACATCTACACGCACGCATCAACACACACACACAGACACACATCTACACGCACGCATCAACACACACACACATCTACAACCCACACGCACGTCCAGACACATACATGCCCCCATGCAAACAGACATGCATGCAAATCCACATGTGCACACACACACACACACACACACACACTCAGGGGTTAATGCGCACACACACTTGTGGCATTCTTGGAGTTTGCGTTAGTCAAAACCTATAAGCTGACAGATGTTTATATGAAGATGTTAGTGGGTTTGTGGAGCGTTCATAATTACAGATGTTGAGGTTTATAATCTAGTGACCCAGTGCTGTGTATGAGCCCACAGACTGAGGAGGGGTGGATGGGTAATACGAGGAGAACTTTCAAGGCAGAATGCAAGGCAATGTGGAGCCGCCTGTGCGACAAACCATCAAAACAACAACGTTTTCTCAAAAGATAGACCACTTGTGGCTCAGGGTCTGGCTAAGACAAACAATAGCTTCAACAGTCCCTCTCTCCCTCACTCTCTCTCTCTCTCTCTCTCTCTCTCGCTCTCTCTCTCTCTCTCTCTCTCTCTCTTCCTTCCTTCCTTCCCCCCCCACCCCCCACCCCCCCAAGACCTTACTTCCTGAGTGGCAGAGATCTCATCTAGAGGTTAAGTCCCTGAGTGACCTAAGGTGCACGGTTTATAGGCAGCAAAGGTGGTTGGGGAGACTCACACCCGGTGCGGGAGGGGGGGGGGGGGGGGGGGGGGGGGGGGGGGGGGGGGGGGGGGGCTCAAACAAGGAAGTGACAGGAGGGTTAGTGTTCAGATCCCTGGATTAGGTCCAGAGTGGTCTGGCTTTATGGCACAACAAAAAAATGACACCCATAGCCATCATAGGACTGTTAGCCGAACTACAAAGATTATATTCATACTGTACAATGCTGTGCGTACACGTCTAAACATCTATGCAAGTCTTTTCTTTTATTCTATTTTATTCGATTTTCTGCATTCCAAAACAAATGCAAGAATTGTTTTTGTGCATTTTTGATTTTCAGGATTAATTGCATATTTGTTTGCCACAATTAGAGACTTGCTTTGAAATGAGTTAAGATTAAACAATCTTTTTTCAAATTATTTTTCTTTCTAAATCACATTTTGATTCATAGTGTGCAAATTAACTTTAAGAGTGGGTGTTAACGCTGTTTTTGGGAGGATTTACTGCCCCCTAAGGGCCACTTAACAGCCTGCAATTTAGCCATCACTAAATACTCCCTGTATGCAAAAACGAACAAGTACACACAAATAAAATTGACATATACTTGACTTAACATAGACAACCTAGTATCAAACTAGTTCATGGAACTGTTTGATGATAAACAGTCCTCCATGACACTACAGTCCTGGCCACACTTGCAGTATTTGGAGGAATACACTCTTGAAACAGCAACAGCAACCACAGCTCTGTAACTCTTCTACATCCACAAGGGTCCCTAATAGATAATTTGATGTATATTTAAGAGTGGTTGTGATGTGGTTTTCTTTGGATTTACTGCCCCCTAATGGCCACTTAACAGCCTACAGTTTAACCGTTGCTAAACCTGTATGCAAAAACAAACATTTATGACAAACTCTTTTTTGTATTTAAAGCTGCTATTCTATAGGTGTTGCCCATTATTTGTTCAGTTATTCCTCCCCGTAGATTGTTTACGAAATGTTCATAAACCTATCTTTAGTAACTCAACTTAATATTGGTTGTCCCTTATTGATTCCTTATTTGTCCCTTATTTGAACTCACATACTAAAATTCCACTGAATAGGCATTCAGCCTAACATGCAATTCAACTGTGGGCCGAACGTGTACAAGTTCAAATGCGTTTGTCAATTTGAACCAACCATTTATAGATGTTCAACTACATTAACACTTTCAATCTTTACTCAATCAGTATCTAGTGATTGTGCAAACAGAGCATAAACTATTCCTCATTTATTTACAAAATGTATCATGTTTTCAAACAATGTCTGTGCATTTTCTGTTGTGGTGCTGTAATGTTCAAGCTAATTTGGGTCAACATGACATGAAACTATAGTGATCGCTGCTCATAACCATCCTCATGAGTGATTATCTTCAAATGAAGGCCGATGTGCTTTCTTTGTCAGGCTTGTTCATAGTTACAACCAGATTTAAGGTAGAACACAACTACTTGTCCTGATGACGCAACACAGAAGCACTCCTCTCAGTTTCAGATAAATTGTTTTTGTTTCCAGTTTGTCAGAATCCTTGGTACAGTTCCTCCTCAGTCATGCTGATCCAAATGTATTATATTGGATATCTGTTGAATAGTTTCACTCCCTAAATTCATTACATGGCCAATTTTTGAACCAGTTGTCCTAATTGGAAGTTCAACAAACTTAGGAACGACTGATGTACCTAAACATAGTCTTTCCCCCAGGGTCATAAGGATTCGGTTAAGGCTCATGATTGGAAAGTTGTGAGTTTGATTCCTGGCTTTGGCTACATGAAGTTGGGTCCTTGGGCAAGGCACTTCACCCTACTTGCCTCAAGGGGATTGTCCCTGTACTTACTGTAAGTCGCTTTGGATAAGAGCGTCTGCTAAATGAATAAATGTAAATGTAAATAAATGAATTAATTTAAATGTAATTCCCCCAACAGCACTGATGGTGCAGTTCTGTCTTATGAGGTTTCCTATGTTTACATTAAAAAATACATAATTATAGGCTCCACCTCATTAACTGATTCATAAAACACCAACCTCACCCACTCCACACCTGGAGGGGAAGGCTGTGCATACTGCTGTTGCTGCAGATGTGCTCCCCCTGTGCTCTCCAACCCTGTCATGTGGAGTGGCCAGGATACATTAGGCCTATCTGCAGCTGATAGCTGGCTAGCAAGGCAGCCTCTGGGCTGGAGAGAGGGAGGATGTATAAGTCTCTGTTGCTGATAGCCTTGTGTCCAGTATAGAGGTAGGAAGTAAACAAGCACGGTGAAACATTTACATGTGTTCATTTAGCAGACGTTTTTAGCCAAAGCGATTTTCAAGAGAGAGCTTTACCAAAAATCAAGGGACCAAGTGAGGTGGTGTACAGGGAGGCACTTAGGAGCTGTACCTGTTTAATCACAAATAGTATAAATTAATATACCTCGTTTTGCTATGTACTGTTCCCATCACGTTCTCTCTGAATCTGTAGCGAACTTTAGTGGTCAGACTGTGGTACTACATCTTAAGGCGTCCATCGTAAGCACAGGCTTGTTTGAACTGGCTGGATCTGCTGGTTAGGGTTCAACCTTGCTTCAAATATACACTAAGACCTGATATAAGGGAATCCCTGTGTCATGGCACTGTTCGTAACTGTATGCCTGATTTGAACTTGAGAGGAATGAACTTAGAACGAAGCCCTGCAGATTGTTCTGCGAACCCATTTTCCCTCCACTTCCCTCAAACATGCATTTGCATACACACACACACACACACACACACACACACACACACACACCAGAGGCAGACCTCCACCCCTTTCCCTAACACAGCACTCATACACCAACCCCCCCCCCCCCCCCCCCCCCCCCAAACACACACACTCAGGTCTCTTGATCTTTGCTCTTGCTCGGCTCAGCCACATATGTCGTCTATCCAGCACCCTGGCCCTAATGCAGATCTCTGGTTAAACATTGGCCCAGAGTTTGCCTTGCGCCTTCTGCTGTTGTTTCACTAAAGGCCCCCGCGATTGTTTCTGGCATTATTGACTTTGTAATTAAACTATTTTAACGTGGGGATTTTGTAATCATTACATTTCCTACCATCTGTTCCAGGGTCTTCCAGCCAAATGGAGTTTGCGTATGTGTGTGTATGTGCGCGCGTGTGTGTTTCTTCCTGAGTAGATAAAAGGGATATGACCGAGCTGGCATTATCTGTAATACTGCTTCTGTTGATTCATGTTGTGGACAAGCTGCCATGAGTCACTGTTGTAATCTCCAGCATTATGTCACATCCAATGTTTTAAAGTCCAGCCGGTTGTCTTGAAAGGTGGACCATCCTAGCACACACACACACCGGACAATCTGGTGTGACCAATTATTGTTTCATTGACTCCCATCTGGCTGGAGGCTAATAAAGCACCACAACAGGATTGAAACAGTGTGTTTCTCCTGGAGGTCTTGGCTTATGTCGCAAGCTGCATTCAACGCGTCCGTTAACCAGCTCTGTTTTTGGGTCAACAGATTCATCCCCCCCCCCCATCGTATCTCTGTGAAATCAACGTTGGATAAAGCTTTGATGCAGTGATTCTCTCATTGTGCTGCCAGGCTATAATGTTTCGCCTGTCTGATTGAATGTCCAGTTTAACCATTAGAGAACCATGTGTTTAAAGGTCTTTGACAGAAGCTCTGAATGGACAGATAAGAACCTTTCTCTCTCATCCGGTTGTTGACGATCGACCAAACAGCTGCAAAGACACAAAAGAGATGGGAGAATCTGTGCCTACTAACATTCTTTCACTCTCCTTCTCAGTAAATTCTGGTTAAAAAACAAACATTCGCAACAAACCAGTTGATTAATTTATGTTGATTAGTTTACCTTCAACAATTCATCAAGAGCAAAATGAACATGTTTAAAAGAGCGTCATTAAAACGAAAAGCAGGGACCATACAGATAAATAACATTGCATGCTGAAACATCAATCAATCTGTAAAAACATTAACACTATTTACAATGACCACATCTCTCTTTAATATGTTTTATTCTGTAATATTGTTATACTGCAGTTGTAGTGGACTTATCAGGGTAACTTATCAAGGTTTGTAGGTTTAGAAATGACCTGCATGCAGGGTCCCATCACCAACGAGGGGGTCATGTGGCACAGTCAGTTAGGGTGTCAGGCTAGTAATCAGAAGATACCGAGTTCGAACCCTGGCTGTGTCAACATGATGTTGTGTTCTTGGGCAAGGCACTTCACCCTACTATGGAATGTCCCTGTCCCTGCTGTAAGTGTCTGCTAAATGACTAAATGTAAATGAAACAAGCTCGACAACATCTTTTCCAAAGCAACTGACATCACATGGAAAAAGTGACTAAGAAATGTTTTCTTTTATCATTGAGGTGTTCCAAAAATAAACATTCATCATGTAGTTCTGTTGTCCCACTGGCATTAAACATTCAGGGCTGTTGATTGTGGACATGTGTTCTAGAACAGGCTGTCTAGTCAGGTGGGGGGAGAGACTGTCAATCTACAACAGTGCTGATTCTTTCTGGATATCCAACAGTAGTCTATCATGCAGTAGCTCTTGGTCAGTTATTAGAAGCGGTGTCCAGACCGTCAGCCCTGCCCCCCCCCGGCCCCTCCCCCCGCGGCCCCCAGGAACACTGTGTTGATGGGAGGCAGTGAGGACATGCCCCCTACCTCAGACGTCATGCGATGGGGAAGCAGTGCATCCTGGGAGTGGAACTGGGCGGGGCCTCCGTATATGCAAGGGGTGGAGCTTGATGTCGAGAGGGGTGGGGCTACAGGGAGAAGAAGAAAATGAAAACGATGACAATCGCAATAATAATGCTTGTGTGTTCCAAAGCAACGTACAGGGAGGATTTGAAACTGCAACCTCTTGATAATTAATGCTCTACCACTGAGCTACACCCATACTTTAAGCAACACAGAAGCCACAAAACGTATCCTTGTCACGCCTACAGCTTGCTACAGATACTCTACTGTGTCACGCCCCCACACCCCCCACCCCAGCCTCACCGTGTGGGTGCCCCCCCATGGTGTCGGCCTCGGGGTAGTACTGCGTGGCCGTCCTCCGTCCCTGCGGGGCTAGAAGGCTGAGCGGGTCATGGAGCTGGCCGTAGGGCGCCAGGGGGCGGAGACTACTCACGCTGCTGATCACTGACACGTGCTGCTCCACCAGCCGCTGGTTGTCGAGGTAACCGCCGCCGTAGTAACCTGCGCCAAACACAGATGCGCTCCTGGTGTCAGCTGTGGTTTCATAAGGTGTGTGTGTGCATGAATGGATGAAGACTATGGATTCTATAGACTTGGCAATTTATACATACGACAGACATTTGCTATGATGATTTTAACAGGCCTCCAAGGCACTTACCAGAGTGTCCAGCCCCAGAGTACTGGCCCTGACACCCCACACCATTCACCCCTGCCCCTACAAAGTTGTACCCCTCCGCCTCCAACAGTTGGACCCCCCCAGGATCCATGCCTGGGTCTGCAAGGCCAGACCCGGTATTGTATCCCTGGACAGGGCGAGGAGGGTCGTAGGACGGCACGGAGCAACCACTGTTGAAGTACTCCTTCCCCAGGGCTTGGTCGCTGTAGGAGGGGTAGCGGGGCTGGTTGATGTAGGTCTGGGTCTGGGTGTGAGGGTGGGGTCTGAACCCAGCCTGGTAGCTGGAGGTGGATGGGGGGTAGTAGCTCGGGCTGCCAGGGGCCAGGCTCTGGTACTGGGAGTCTAAGTAGGCTTGGCAGGAGGGAAGGGGGGCCTGGAGGGAGGAGGAGGAGGAGGAGGGGGGGCAGGAGGAGGAGGGGGGGCAGGAGGAGGAGGGGGGGCAGGAGGTGGGGGTTCTGCTGGCCATAGGGCCCTGGTTGATGACACTCCCCCGGTGGACCAGCGCCGGTGAGATGGGAGGAGTCATCAAAGGACCGCTGGTCTGGGAGAAGTCTATCTGTCCTCCTGAGAGATACAGAAGGACAAATGGACGGAAAGTCTGAATTCATGTTTTTAATAATTATTACAGATATTTTTGTGGTTTCGTGTACTTGACTACGGACATGTGCTTCCTGGAAATCAGTAGGAGAGGTCTGACCTGTGAGAGAGAAGCTTTCTGACTCCGCCCCCTGGTAAGCCGCCATGCTGGCCAGTTCTTGCTGCTGGTTGGCTGACAGGCTCATGTAGGCATGCTCTGACAGAGATTCATTCTTCACTGATAGGTCACTGGTCACAGCCTTGTTTCGATTGGCTAGAAAGCAGGAACTAGGCGAGGCGGTGAATGCTGCTTTACTGGCATCTGGAGGATAAACAACATCATCATTTGTGTACGTACTTCCTACAGTACCGTCATTCACTCACCGTCCCAAAAAGCTGCAAAAGTCTAGAAATCATACCTTTCAATAACACATACTAAAACATACTTCAGCAAGCATTAACATCAAATCTCAACCTTTACCTAGACCACACACCAAGTTGCAGTATTGGAGCTTCACAACTTTCGTGCTAGCTGTACTGAGCTGCAGCAAAACAAATCAAATAATCTAGATTAAATTACTGTAATGCTAAAATTGTGTCCCACAATAGGTCAGATCAAATTTGATGATGTAACCAATCAGAACATGGCGCATTGGTCTTAAGGGGGCCTACTGTATATTACAGCCACATACTGTAGTATTACTGTAAACACAATGACTGTTTTTCACCTGCAAACACGACCTGCATCGGTTTAAACAGTGCTGACCCGTACCTGCGTTCCTCATGTACTTCTCTAGGAGGTTCTGCAGGTCCTGCTCCTTGTCGTTGTTGAACTGGGTCTCTATGGCCAGCAGGATGTACTCATCCAGCAGCATCCGGATGAGGTGGAAGGAGCCTGGGAGAGACATGACACCTGGTTTACGGAAGTCATCTCGCTTCAAGTTCCTCAATGCTGTTCCTATTTAAATACGTATCTCATATTTAATTTCGTATCTAATCTCTGTTTAATCCTCCGCTCTCATTTTTGTTCTTTTTCTTTCCATGTATGCAAACCCACACCATAAAGTCATGCAAATAATCCATCTGAAGCCACACAGATCTGCAGGCTTTATCTTATCAGTAAGCAGGTGTGGGATTGCCCTGTCTTATCAAAGCTGTCCCCTCATCTGACCTCTCACCCCTGACCTGCTGTCTTACCAAGAAGGCCATGCTGAAACTGGTGGGGGGTGGATGGGGGGGTGTAGGGAGGTGGACAGAACAGGGGGTGCCAGGTCAACTGGTGGCAGAGCAGAGGTCAGTATCTTAACAGTGAGTTTAAACTGAGATAAGATAAGTTATTTATGGGCTTTATGATGGATAAGCTCCTTCAGGGAGCTCAGACCAGGCCTGCACTACCTGAGTGTGGAGTTGGGTAAAGTGACAGAAAGCCCACCATAGGTGAGATGTATGCAGTTACATAAAGAGACTGTACACCGTACGTAAAGTCCCTCAAACATGTAGCCAAATGGGGGATTTCGCTCCTACCGAAGCTGGACGCGTTGTTGAGTGTCAAGTTGTGCATGACCCTCGCGCCGAAGAAGCTCCATTTTAGCAGGAAGTCCTGCGCCCTCCTCTTCACAGACCGCCCACTCTGTTTCCCTGGCTGGCGGAGAGAAGAAGAAGAAGAAGAAGGGATGTGATGTCACTGCCTGAACACAAACAAACGCTCAAATGAATCAAATGAATCAAATGAATCATCAACGACACGAGCAGCTGGTGGCACCTTGATGACCTTCTGCTCCACCACAGAGTCGAGCCACTCAATGAATGACTCGACTGTGGCGTTCTTCTTCAGAAGGTCCTTCAGCTCCTGGAACACGGCGATGGAGTCATCTAGAGGACAGAGTTCATCCACTGTCATGGACGTGTTTTGTCTGACAACGTTGTTTTGACACTTTAGGGTCACAGCTACATTCACAACATCAGTGTCTTAAATGTTCATGGCCGTTCTCACATTCAGAGTAAAGGTCTTGGTCTTGGTCTCCGGGGGTGACAGTGAGGAGAGCCTGCGAGCCGATACTGTTCAGGTCCACCTTGTCGATGTCCAGCACCATGGAGGTCACCACATTCTGGTCAAATAGAGCTGGACGGGCAATCTGATGGGAACAGACACCATAAACACCTGACCTTAGGGACAACAACATAACCGTTATTTCCCCACTGTAGGACAAATAAAGGATTATCTTATTTTAACACTGCCAAGTCACCATAAACACCAAAATCACCACAAAGAATGGTCACCATAATGTAACTCAGTGGTTCTCAATCCTGGTCCTCAGGGCCCACTGTCCTGCATGTTTTAGATGTTTCCCCCTTCCAACACACCTGATTCAAATGAAGTGTAATTATCAGGCTTCTGCTGAGCTTCATAGTGACTCATTCAATTGAATCAGGTGTGTTGGAGCAGGGAAACATCTAAAACATGCAGGACAGTGGGCCCTGAGGACCGGAATTGAGAACCACTGATGTAACTAATGCTAAACACCAAAACCCATTTAAAGTTAGAATCAGCATCAGCTTGTGTACATGCTGGGTCCTGACCTGTGCCAGGTGCAGGAAGGAGGTCTGTCGTTTTAACGAGGACACAAAGCGCCGGGCAATGGGCAGCTTCTTTGCTGCAAGGTCTTCTGGGAGGTTCTCTAACGATGTCATCACCCAGTGCTCCCAGTGCTTGGCGAAGTTACGGATGTCTGCTAGGAGACTGGAGACGACACGCAAAGTGTGAATGCACGCATGCAGAAACTGACGAACACGCTATACGCTCACACACACGCCTGCACGCCAATTCAGGATAGAAAAGTTGGCGTAAGGAATGCGTGTGGTCAAACCACTGAACGACTCACCTCTCTGGCATCTCCTGCATGGTGGCAGGGATCAGAACATCTGTGAGCACCTGAGAAACAGAAACACACAGACCTGTCAGATCAGTCACTCTACTGAAAGCTCAGTGGTTAAATCAGGTGTGTCCACTCCTGGTCCTCAAGGGCCGCTGTCCTGAAGGTTTTAGATGTTTCCCTGCTCCAGCACACCTCCACAGAGCTTGATAACAATGCTTCATTATAATCAGATTTGCTGGAGCAGGGAAACATCTAAAACCTTCAGGACAGCGGCCCTCGATGGCCAGGATTGGACACCACTGGGTTAAATCGTGCTGTTGTGCTGCATGTCGAATGTGATCCGCCTCACCTTATAGAGGATGGAATCACACACGCAGAAGATGTCCACTATCACAGGGTTCTCCAGCAGAGGGAGGAGGTGGTCCGGCATGCCCTGCCAGAAGTGGAGGAGAAAGTTCTGGATCTGGAGAAGACAAGTCACACAGTCAGAAAGGAAATACAACAGCAGAGAGTCACAGTCGAATGGTGAAGAGACTGAGTCTAATGTAGGTCTACCTCCTCAAAGTTGATGTTGATGGCGTTGTCCAGAATGCACTGACAGTGTGTTTTGTACATCATGATCAGGGTGTCGACCTGGAGTGGAACATGATTTCATACTGATCACAATACAGCTGAGTTTGGAAAGATGCATCCTATTTAGATGTAAAGCCACGGTTTAACAATGGGGTAGGAATCAAACCTTGTCTCTGGAGATGGAACCTTGGAGAACCAGGTGCTGTGCACTGGGGAAGTCAGGGAGCAACGTCCCTGTTTTAGAACTGAGGGAATATTTCCTGGTAAACCCTCCCTGTGAAGTTAAGAAACATTTTACCTCTTTATTGCCACTTGTTTTCAATAATACAAGTAAAATGTTTATTCGTTAAAAAAAAAATAAGCTAAATCATCTTACTTCATTCTTGAGCTTGCTGCCTGAAAATCTATGACACAAACAATGAATCAGTCAAAGTGAAGTTACTTGTGATTAGACAACAAGTGAATACAAAGTCAGTTATATACTCAGAGTAGCTGCTTTTAATGGCCCCTAGGGACCATGTTCACACAATGGGCTGATACTGATATTTACCATCTATACTTCTACCCATGCAGATGAGATAAAGGCTGGTCTCACCTCGTCAAGCCCTTTCCTGAGTAAACAGAGTTGTAGTAGGCACTGCTCTCCTTGATCCCAATACCATAGTAGTGATACCTGATGGATTAACATAGTACATTTATGTCCTACGTCACCATGTACTGGTCCATGGTACATGATATGGTATCAGTTGGAAGCCCAACATATTACATCCATGCAGCAGTGGATTTCATAGATATTCAGATTTTGATGAAGTCAGTCATATAATGATAAAAACCTAGGGTGGATCCAAATGTGTCCACCTACAGCTACACTCTCCCATCTCTTACTTTGAGTGCCCTCGGGTGCCCAGGCGCCTGGTGGTGAGGAGAGGAAACTTCTGGCGGATTGTCTGACGAACACGGGGGAGACAAGAACGAAGCAGCACAGACGTCAATGTCTGTTCACCGAATAGGTAGTGTTACTGCGTTTACATTTAGTCACTAAGCAGACGCTCTTATCCAGAGAGACTTACAGTAAGTACAGGGACATTCCCCCCTGAGGCAAGTAGGGTGAAGTGCCTTGCCCAAGGACACAACATCATGTAGCCACAGCCGGGACTCAAACTCACAACCTTCCGATCATGAGCCCAAAGCCTTAACCTGCTGAGCCACCTGACTCTCCCTACTATCGTGCAGTGTTGTTGTTGCTCCCCTTTTGGACTTTAGTTTGGCCTGACTACTTTCAGTACCTTGCCAAAGGTGGCAGCGCAGGCCGGCTCCAGCTTCTCCTTCCGGCAGAAGTCGAGGTAGTGGGCGTACAGGATGCAGCGAGGCAGACACACACCCTCACACACTATATAGTTTTCCTCCAGCCTGCAGGGAGACATCCAGTCAAACCACATCCTTATCAAAGCCCTTGGTTTAACCTCAGCAGTTCCCATCATCTGGTTGTTCCACAGATCCCAGTCTTAGGCAGGTGTGAGTGGGTGTGTTAAGGGAGTGTGTGGTGGGGGGGAAGGGGGGGGGGAGGAATGATTGTCTACCATTGCAGTGTGAGCTGTGTCTGTTTCTTCTTGTCCTTAATAATCTGTGTGATGCTCTTCCTGGCCGAGCTTTGCTTGAAGGGATGATCCTGGGAATATTCCAGAACCTCCTGCTCCTCCTCGGATGATGGAGTCTCGTTGCTGTCCTCCGCTTCTGAGGGGAAATACGTTAGAGAGACTTCAGGAGTGTTCTATGATAGCAGACAAAGTAGTGGTGTGTATAAGAAGCTCTGTACTGCTCCTGATTGGTGTCTTATATAATGGAACAGTAAAGACAGGAACCATCTTGTAGAGTTTCTCCACATAACTGGCAATACATTCAAACTAGCAACAGTTTAAATAGAATATAATAGAAACTGTATTTGTCTGCTTACAAAATAAAAACATGCACACACCATGAATCCACATTCTGACATTTAAAAGCACATAATAAAACTATAACATAATTACTAAAACGGTGCAACCTAGTTATTGTTATTAGGAACAGGTATCAAGAACATTTATTGCACTTGGTATAAAAGATGCCCACTGAAGGCTTGTGTATAGGCAGAAGTAACAGGTCATGAGGTAAGGCTGTTTGTCATGGGCAGCAGGGTCTGTTTCCACTTGAGTGGCTGAGCAAATGAACCACAGTTTCCAATACACACCAAGCAGACTCAACAATGGCAACAGAGAGGGCCCACTAATTTACTTTGAAGTTAAATACAAAACAAAGACTTGGTAAACTGTAACCTACAGAAAAGCAACACATTTGCATCTTAAATATACATTTTTACTAACACGCATATTTGTGAATGGCTTTGAGCTATTACATTTGTTGTAACCTAAAACAAAACGCTATACTGTCGGCTTAATAAGACTGTTCAATTAAGCTACACACAATAACTATACTGTAAAACCAATTTAAGGCTTTAATTGATAAAGGTGATTCTGATTCCTCACCTGATTTAATTCCAGAATCCTCCTCTTCGTCAAACTTAGTGTGCTCATGGAAAACATGCAGTAATTTCTCATCCAGCAAGTTTCCATTGATGACCTGAGAGGAGCTGCAGAACTTCTTACTTGCTGGAGGGTTCATGTGAAGGAAAGTTCCCTCTGGACTGTCCATGTTCCGTCTCATTGGCATGTTTCACCAAACATATCTTATTGATAGAAATACTGAGTCACAAGAGGAATGCATATATTGTTGATACTATAAGAGGCAAAACTCAGAATGATGTCTACCAAAATGTATTTGTTCCATTTGTATCCTCTAAAAAATACCCTGAAGAAGGTGAGACACCAAAAATATTATTTCCATTCCATTCACCCATTTACCAATAAGAACAGGAAAAATATCATCCAAAAATGTAGAAAACACACTTAAAATTAAATATTTTGTAGTGCAATCTGCCTGGACCTCCCATCTGATGGAGACTGCTTGTCTTCCACTAATTAAACCTGTTCCTAACCTGTAGCGTCACTTTCTGATTCATTTATCATATTTACAGAGGAAGGGAGTAGGTTTACCTGGTAATGATTAACTAAAGAAACCATCATCTCTGTGTTCAGACTGCTGCTCTGCACTGGGTTTAATTCAGCTCTCAGTAAGTCTTTTAATCAATCCTAACCTGAATTTGCCCCAGAACATTTAAACGTATTATCACGTAGACCTATAGAAATTTTTATTTTTTTTATATTTTATGTTTTTAATGTGAAACTGTTATGATGACTTTATTGTCTGTAAAGCGTCTTTGAGTACCTTGAAAATCGATATATAAATACAATTTATTATTAGAAATTATTCGTCACCTTAAATCCACATATAGTTACGCTTCTACAGGCGAGCAAATATTTTTCGATCTTATCAAACTTGAAATAAAAAAATATTAGATATGAACCCAGAAACAGAAGAAAATCACTTTGTTTCCATAAATAGTGCACATTTCGACGTCAATCGTAATTAATTGACTGTAGGTCCAAGTGGCAGGAAATCAAATCCGATGTTCTGGTTCTTTCAACAAGATAAGACAGCTGCCAAAGACCGTCTGGTTAAACTGCATTTTAGTTTTTCTGATAAACATTTCTGACCAAGTAAGTTTATACAATATTATATAACTGTTTATTTTATATGCAATTTATTTTATACCTAAAAATGTCCTGGTAGAAAGGTTTGACAGTTGGAAAACTACGTACTAAGAACAGCTAACAAGCAAGCTAACGATACCTCGCTAATCTGGTTTACCATCATTTATATCGAGCCTAACTAAACAAATAACTGGCCATTTTCATTACTAAATATTGTTTAAATTACACGTAACAAAATGGGATATAAACAAAAATGAGATAGTGGTATCATCATGTCCATGTGAAATAGCAATTTAGTTCATAGGCAAGTTTGCTCAACAACACGTGCCACGTGAGATGCCACTAAGGACAGCTTCATGTCCTCAAGGCTTCATGTCCTCAAGGCTTCATGTCCTCAAGGCTTCATGTCCACAAGGATTCATGTCCTCAAGGCTTCATGTCCTCAAGGCTTCATGTCCTCAAGGATTCATGTCCTCAAGGCTTCATGTCCTCAAGGATTCATGTCCTCAAGGCTTCATGTCCTTTAGGCTTCATGTCCTTAAATCCAGGTTAACTTGAGCTCTGGACATCTAGAGAGTGTGTTTAACATGCTATATATTCCACATGCTATATAGCATAGTAGATCTAAATTCTTAAAGAATTCTGGCACATTGAGTTGTTTCTATTTAGCCACCAGAGCACCAGCCTAGAGGTCAGGAATAGAGGTGGACCATTAGGCATTAGGTGTGGCTCACAGATGGTGTATAAAACATCTGTGTGATAAGAATCTTGTGTTAAACGAGGTCCTTAAAACAGTCACATTGTGAGCCAAGTCTAATTACCCAATGTTAGTGCCTGGATTGACTATTGCTCTGCAGGAAGGCAGGTAAGCTCCATGCTAATGACCATGATTTAATAATGACAGGTTTGACCTGAAGGTGGCCACATGAGCAGGTGTCCAGTGGTACATGGTCCAAGGGTCAAACATCATGGCATTATGCACAGTATGTTGATGTAGCACACATTTTAATGTTTTGTCATCTTCTCCTCAGGAATGCTACACACTCAACAACCATGGTGTCTAGGCTGGTTTTAGACAAGAAAAAGTAAGTATGATCAAACAGCCCATAGGGTCTGTATTTTCCATGTCATACGCCAACATAATCAGTAAAAGTTTGATTAAATAGACCTTTTAGAGTGTGCTTTTAATGCCATACATGTTAAACAGTAGATATACAGTATGTGACATCGTGGTTATTGTTATGCGCACAGACCTTAAGTACAAAAGTGAGCATTCAAATGCTGCTTTAAACTCGCAGAGAACATTTCTACACAGTTATTTATATAGTTTCTATATAGTTCTCTTAAAACTGCTTGAAATCTCTTCAGACCTGTACAAGGCCTCCCTGCATGTGCCTTGTGGCCGGTGGACCTGAAGCTGACTCATGTGGACTGCAGCTCCGATCCAATGCTGGTGCACTTCCAGGGCCATCACCTCACTATCTGTGAACTAGACTTCAACATCCTGCAGGTCAGTTATGTGCTGATTGTGTGTCAGGAAAGAAATAGTTCACAACAACAGTTGCATCAAAACGTACCTTAAGCAATTGTATTACTTAACTCAGGGGTGTTCAGTCCTGGTCCTCAAGGGCCGATGTCCGTACAGTTTGAGATGTTTCTCTGCTTTAGCACGCCTGATTCAAATGAATGGGTTGTTATCAGAGCTTTATAGGATTGAACAACCCTGACTTAATCGAAGAGGGTTGCTGGGGCTAAAAAGTTGTCCTGAACTGGCCCTGCCTCTGTTGCAGCTGGAGATACAGAATGCCCCGAAGACAAGATGGGTGGGGGAAGTGGGAGAGTTGTGTCTGGTGGAGGATGTCCTCTCTGACCGCTGGTACAGGGGACGGGTCCAAAACAAACAGAAAGACACGTTGGACGTGTTCCTAATAGACCATGGAAATGTCCTAAGCGTTAACCAGAGCCACTTAGCGCTCGGATCAGATGAGATATTCATGCTTCCGCCTAAGATAGTATGTGGCTTCTTTGCAAATGTGCTGCCTCTGGGAGGAAGCTGGAATGCTCAATCCGAGAGGTACTTCTCCTCTTTGGTAGGAAGCAGTGTGAAAGGGTACGTTCAGGCCCTGTTGCCACACAAAGTCCTCATACTAGAAGCCCCTGACGTCAACAAGGATTTAAACCGAATGGGCTTTGGAAGACATGTTGACACAAACACATTCCTGCTTCTGGTTGAGATGCTGACGGAGGTCCCCCTGAAACCGAGCAGGGAACCTGTCCCTGACCTTCTATTAGACAAGCCTACTGGACAGGAGTTCTTTTTCAAGCCATCTGGTTTGCAAGGCTTTGAAGACATTGTGCCTTTCTGCAGTCCCAAGCTAACAGCTGGCGAGAAGGTGAAAGTGAGAATCACCGCTGCTGTGAGTCCTGCTACGTTTTATTGTCAACTGACGAGCATGGCAGAAGATCTTCAGCTGATGTCAGAAGAGCTGGCAGCGAGCTGTGAGAATAAGAGCAAATACTCCACGCAGAAAACCTTGGAGAATTTGGGTTTGCTGTGTTCGGTCCGAGGTAAGGATGAGAAGTGGCACCGAGGGTTTGTGCAGTTTCTCCCCGTAAACTCCCGAGTTCGAGTCCTGTTTGTCGATTACGGGTTTTGCGAGTCTGTTAAAGTGGAGCACGTGCTTCAGATCCCAACTCGCTTTCTCTCCAAGTCGATCATGGCTTTCCCCTGCGCGCTCTCCTGCCTGGAGAAAGACGATGAGGCTGGGAAGACCGAGCAGCTGAGTTTGCTCAAGAAAGGCCTGCTGGGCGACGATCTGGAGGCCCATATTGACAGTTTTGATGAGGAAAATAATATTTTTTCTGTCACGATGTTTAGCACAGAAAGTGACATAATTACGCATGAAGAGCCAGTACAAGATGTGACCGACCATAAAAATAGCGTCATGGACTTTGAGACCACATCAACGGAAATGCTTGACTCGGTCAAGGCTGAGGAGATGGCAGAGGACTTTGTTTTTGAAGGTTATGTGGAATATGTCCTCAACCCAAGTCAGTTCTGGATGAGAACTGCAAAACGCAACAGTGAGTTTGAAGCAATGATGGACTACCTGGACAAACACTTCAGTCAGATGAAACTGGATGAGGATATTCTGGCAAATCCGGTGCCTGGTACTATTTGCTGTGCCATGTATGAGAAGGATATGCACTATTATAGAGCAATAGTGATTGACACTCTGAAACATGGGGCCGAAGTATTTTTTATGGACTTTGGTAATACTGAGAAAGTACCACACATGTTGATAAAGATCATCCCTGAGAAGCTTGCCAGTGTGCCAGCTTTTGCCCTCAGTTGCTCACTAGTGAATGTCATGCCTTTCGACGACGACCTGTGGACCACCACAACCACAAACTACTTCCGTCATACAGCAAGAAACAAGGCTTTCCTGGTCCATGTTGTTCACGTCCATAAGGGCAGGTTTGTGGTCAACCTCTTTGAGACAGGCAATCAAAACCACATGAGCATCTCAGAGCTCCTAACCAAGACAAACCATGCAACATTCTGGAAGTACACTCCCTCAGGGCCTGCCGAATCAGCAGTCATATCAAAGAGGAACAATAGGAAAGTCAAGTTAAGAGAAATTGAACCAGTCCTGGGAAAGGAAGCAAGTAGTACTCCCACGAGGAACATTTGTGAAGAGACAGCTCAAGTCACAGACACCATCACCGCTGCAAAGAAGAAATCAACTTCATCTTTCAAAACACTGACACTTCGCCCTGGAAGTGAGCTAGCAATCCGCTGCTCTCACATCAGTTCTCCATCAAGTTTCTGGTGTCAGATCAAGGACAAGATCCCTGTGCTGGACAGACTAATGGACGAGCTCCAGAAAGTTTACGAGACACATGCAACTCCCCTGCAGCCCGGTGACTCTTGCTGCATGGTTAAGTATAAACGGGATGGAAGGTGGTACAGGGCCTGCATCATTGGAAAGTCTATGAAGAAGGATGACTACGAAGTTATCTGTGTGGACTATGGCTTCACATTGAGGGGAAAATTGCATCTTCTAAAAGCTATATTACCAAGTCACTTAGGGATTGAAGAACAGGCTTTTAGATGCAGCCTCTTTAACATCATTGAGCCTGCAGATGCTGACAGTGACAACTGGTTTCCAGAAGCACAGGTGTTACTGAAGGACTTTATGCAAGGCCAGTTACTGATATGCAGTATCAGATTTCAACTCTATTTGAAGAACCACGGCTTGTACAACATTGTAGATGTCCTCAGTGGTAATCACAGTGCAGCAAAGACCCTTGTGGAGCTAGGTCTGACAAAAGAAGTTAAAACCTTTGTAAAGCTCGATCCAGCCATCGTTCCGTACTCTTTTGTGCACTCCTCGTTCAACCTGAACACTGGTAGTGTTGAACAGGTCTATACAACTCATGTGGTTAGTCCCTGGGAGATGTACTGCCAACTGGAGAGAAACACAGACATCTTAGAAGACCTTATGGAGAGAGTTTCACAAGAAAGTGAAAAGATACAAAGTCACAAAACAAAGGCTGTGAATTGCAAGCTATGCCTTGCAAAATACTATGGTGATGGCCGATGGTACAGAGGTATGGTTCGGCCTGTCCCCCAGTCCAGTCTTGTCAATGTTTTTTTTGTGGACTATGGAAACATAAATATGGTTGAGAAAAGCAATGTCATATCCATCCCCACTGAGTCAGCTGATTTGCTGTTCACACCGATGCAGGCCCTGAGATGCAGCCTTGCTCATATTCCAAAGGAGGAAGACTTTATCGTGGTCCATCAGTGGCTGGAGAAATCTGTTCTCCACCAACCACTACGAGCTGTAGTTGTTGGAAAGACTGAGGACGGGACATTTGAAATCGAGCTGTTTGATGGCGACATTCACGTTAACGAGAAAGTCAAGGAACTTATCGCCAGTCAAGTACCAAAATCAGAGAAAAAGGTTGTTTGCTTCGAAACAGACAGTACTCAGAAAAACATGAACGGAAAGAACCAGAAGCCACTAACAAAGACAGCTGTGTGCCTTAAGAGCCCATGTGGCAAGAAGAAATCTAGTTCCAAATCAACGGCCTCAAAATCGGCTGATAGAAAGCAGCAGCCGTGGGGTACGGAAACGTCCTGTTTGAAGTGTGAGACCAGTCCCAGAGGAGATCAGCATGATGCAAACAGTCCATCCACAAAGCCTCTACACACCGTTGAATTACCCACACTGTCCAGTCTACCCAAAGACAAAATTACAGCAGGATTCAGGGGCCTCGGATTCATTTCTCATGCCAATCACGTCAGCAGCTTTTTTATCCAAAGGCAAGAAGATGAGTCATCCATACTGAAAATGGGGGAAGATCTTAACTCTGAGCGGTTAAAAGACACCTTGAAGAACAATTCAGCGGAATTAAAAATCAATGACCTAGTGGTGGCAGAGTACGAAGAAGATGGAGCTCTCTACAGGGCTGTCGTGAAGGACTTTGAGGCTAGTAATCAATACAAATTGGAGTTTATAGATTATGGAAACACAGCTGTGATGAGTAAAGAAAAAACATACTGCATGACAAGTGCCTGGCTGTCTCAGCCTCGACTAAGCATTCCTTGCACACTGTTGGACTCTAGTTGTTTTGACAGTGACAGGTTGTTCATTGACGCGGTTATGGGAAAACCTCTCATGGTTGAATTTGTAAGTTGCTTTGGAATTCAGTGGGAGGTCAATATGGAGATTATGGGGCAGGTAGACAAACCAACACTTCTGGAGTGGCCTGAAGCTGTTGGCAGCAAAGTGATCCAGTCAAAGGATGAGTTGCTTGCTGTCACAGACGAAAATAAAAGTCACCCAAGCCCCTCACTTCCATGGCCATCCATGGAAAAGTTTACGTTTAAAGCTAGATCTGAGGAAATCGTGTTGAAAGTGCGCCATAGAGCTTATGCTACTGAAAGACTAAGGAAGACAAGGAGACAACGACACAGAAGAAAAACTAAGACCTATAAGACTGACAGAGAGACCGTCTCGGAGGGCGTCTCCTCTGAGACTGACAGAGACAGAGAGACTGTATCCGAGGGCGTCTCCTCCGAGACTGACAGAGACAGAGAGACTGTATCCGAGGGCGTCTCCTCCGAGACTGACAGAGAGACTGTATCCGAGGGCGTCTCCTCTGAGACTGACAGAGACAGAGAGACTGTATCCGAGGGCGTCTCCTCCGAGACTGACAGAGAGACTGTATCCGAGGGCGTCTCCTCTGAGACTGACAGAGACAGAGAGACTGTATCCGAGGGCGTCTCCTCCGAGACTGACAGAGAGACTGTATCGGAGGGCGTCTCCTCTAAGACTGACAGCAGCCCCCATCAGAGGTTGTCTCTGGCCCCAGTAAACACAGACCAGACCTACTTTGGCTTTGCTGCTGCTGTGACGACTCCCTACGATTTCTACATTGTCCTGGAGGATCTGCTGTTAAACATGAACACTGTATCCACCATTCTGAAGGAACTCCCATCAGATCTGCCCTCTCTACCTGAGGCTGACCTTAACCCCCTGACCTGCTGCCTGGTCCGATGCGATACCAAGTGGTGCCGGGCAGAGGTGGTGCACACAGACAGAGATACCACAGTGGTAGTCAACCTGGTGGACTACGGTCTCTGTGTGGATATCCCTTACCAAGAGCACTCTATGCTGAAAAGGTTGCCTGAGCCACTGACTAGACTGCCCAAGCTTACATACCCCTGTTCCCTGAGGGGTGTGAAACCTGCAACAGACGAGTGGACAGACGAGGCCAATCTGTTCTTTCAGGAGTCCGTCTGTAAACAGAACCTGGAGATCCACTTTAGGCAGTGGGTCTCTGAAGATCGCTTGGAGGTTGACCTACTGATGGCCGGGACCTATGTTGCCAAGGAGCTGGTGGACACAGGCCATGCCTCCTACATTGATGCCATGCTGGGGCTCCGGTTCCAAGAGCGAAACCCCGTCAAAATCCCACCTGGACTGGGACTAGCTGAAGGTGGAGTCGCCCCTCATCAAAGCTCTGCCCTGGACCGACCTGAGAGCCCGCTGAATGAATCAGGAGTCAACTCACATGAAGCTCGGGAGTCAAACCAGCTGCTGAGCATGATGGATGAAAGCGATAATGCAGAGGGCTGTCCATCAAGTAACAAGACAACACATGAAGAATCACAGTCTAACAGGCTCAGTGTAACCCTGGAAGATGACCAAAAAGAAAGAATGACATTCTCAAGCTTGTCTCAGACAAGGCAATGTAAGTAGTTCACATCAAATTAATTGAGTCTTATTTGAGCAACTTTGAGATGTGTTTATTAAAATTGGGGTATTTCCACAGGTTCCCTTATGTAAAGACTTGGAAACTGAAGACGCTCTCATGACTTCACGTTTAAATGATGACTGGCCATTGATAACCATGCTTTTTAAAAAAACGGGTAAACTCAGTGAGTTGATATATACAATAGTTCTTAAGCATGGTTTATGGTAAAGGTGTGCATCTGTAACAAAATGCCTGTTCTTCATTCGAATAATATATATATATATATTTTTTACTGTATCAAGAGCAATTCACTTGTTACAAACATTTCTCCTTTGTCAAAATTAAGTTGTGGTCTGTACTTAATGTTAATGATTCTACCATCATTGGGAGAATTTGTTATATATGCTATGTCATCTAAATTAAGTAAGAAGTATCTTCAGTATGTTGAGAAAAATATACTTCTTTCATTACGAGGCTTTGACATGCATCTTAATAGGTTCGTCTGCAGTTACACACATTTAAATGGCAGTAATATGACAATGCTGATGTAATATTATCAGGGAACTGGCCACTTCAAAATGGTTCTCATGGTTTGATCTGAATAATTGTTTTATTATAGGAGACAAGTTGTACTTTACCAAGTTCATCCTGTACAGTACTACAATATATATTTGTACTCACCCGAAAGTATACATTTTCATTGTTAGATGGATGTAGTCCAAGCCTTTTGTTATCGGTATTGTATTAATTTTCATAATTTGGTCAAATGTGAACTTTAGTTCTACCTCAACAGTTTTTAATGATTTTGTTATTCAATAGAATTGTTCCATAATTCAAAGATATTCAGTGTTTGACTACTACTTATGCACTAAATATTTCAGTTGGAATGAATACATGTGAATGTAGTTTTTCACAATGGTTTTGAACCATGCAAATAAACGTTTATGGATTTACTACTGGATCATTTTTATGTAATTTTGCTTGCTATTTTCCTGCTACAATACTGATCTCACTGCTTTGTACTGCTGCTACAGATGTTATTGAAAGAACAAGTTAAATCTATGAAATATCAAGTCTGAAGGTCAGAGCTCAACCTGGCACCTGCTATTTTCATATCCCTCTTAATACAAACTCCTATACTGAAACTACTACATAATGTTTATATATATTTTTTAAAAACTGTTCCAAGTTCCAAGCATTTTGTAAAATCTGTATTTATTAATGATTTACAAAAGGCTAACATGAACCCATTGAAATGATTCAGTTTGTAACCTAAAAGGTGGTAGGAACACAGGTGTGTACAGATCAGGTAATACCTTGAGAGCAGAGAACAGAGGCTAATGACTGTTGTCCTATCAGTAAGAGTCTGGTCCATACTCTCCTGGAGAAAAAGAATATTTACACACAAAATGGGAGTCACGTAGAGTGGAGATGCAAGTGATCCAGGGCCATGACAAACACACCAGATCTTTGATAAAGAACAGTTATTACAGTTATTTTACCTTACAGTAAAGGTCCCAAATGTATTCTAAGTTCTTTAATATAATCATTTACACATTGTAGATAATTGAACAGAATCTGCGCAAGACATTTAGATAAGGTTCAAAATAAATACCTGCAATTCACATGAAGATTATTCCGTAATTAAAATTCATTTATAATTTGAACTGAGATTGAAGTCATCTCTTAATAACAAAGGATGTAATTTGTCATAATTCTGGCAAAATGGATACAACCGCTCAAATTTCACACAACTCTGCAAAATTACTATTAATTTCTTCAAAGAAAAAAAGAAACAGAACTACAAGTTTGAAGATGGGTGCATGGGGAGAGGGTGGGTAGAAAACATTATAAAACTGACCAGCGAGGGTGGAGGGTCTGGATGACTGACCTCTTACAACTTGTGTATAAAATGTGCTGCTGGAGGCAGTAGCTCTGGGTAGTCTGGTCTATCATCTGATCTGGGATCCTCTTAACATCAAACTGTGGCCTAAGAAGCTGCTACTAACAGCAGTAGAAAGTGAAAACCAGGAAACCAGAGATTTATTTACAAGGTGACTGTGCACTTAGGAAGATCCACCAGGCCTTAGTAAACCAGTTTATACATGAAGTGATGTCATAGAACCTTCTAGAGTTAGCACCCCCCCACCCCCCACACTCTCTAAGGAATGAAGAAACAGTGTATGGCAAACCAGAACAGACAAAATTACTCTTATCAATCACTGAGAATCGTCAGATAAAGTAGCAAAAAAAAAAAAAAAGATTGGTCTGGTACACTTGGGCATTATTTAGTCACAAAGAAATTAAAAATGAAAATATGCAATGCAGAAAAGAGCATAAAATAACACCATAAAATAGTCCACATTACAGTAAGCTATTTAAAAAAATTTAAATGAGCAAAAATCTTTTCCCGAACCCAAGAGCCATTTTACAAACAAAAATATATCCCCTTCGTTGTGATCTCAAATTTACCTCACTAGAACAAATTAAAATGTTTTTACAGTGCTTCATCATAATATATCTTTGATAGTTTAAAGAGGGAAAATTTAAGCCATAGAGATTTCTCCTATTGCCACGATACATCAAAATTGTACGTAAAGGGTCCAGTTATTCAAGAATATATGTATAAAAAAAGAATGCACACACACACAAATGAGACCGCTTAGTGGAGAAGGACGTCAAGTTTCTCCATCCTGTCCCTCGGGAGGGGGAAGGTGAGGGGGGGGGGGGGGGGGTCCTAGGCCCTCTGGCTCTTCCTCCGGAGGCTCCGGTCTCTTACTGTTTGGTGTTGAGTTCGTTCTCCAGCTCCATAAGTTTGCGTGAAGCCTTGACCTTGTTGGAGATCTCCTTACCCTGGGAGAAGAGCCGCTGCCTCTCCTTAAAGGTCAGGCTCTCTGGGGCTCCACCAGGGTTAGCGTTCTCCTGCTCCTGACCGCTGAACAGAACACACACCAACCATCACCAGAGAGGCCAGAAGAGAGGCGGAGGACAGAGAGAGAAAATAAAAACATCAGGCCGCACCTTTTTGTCCATTTCTCCCGTGGGTCTTTGTAGAGCTCGGCCGCCCCTACAACTCCTGCTGTGTTTCCAGTGTATGAGTTAAATCCTGCAATCGCGTCACGGTTAAGGAGAGACAGTCAGACGGGCATCACAGCAGGACTAACAAACAGCTACAGCACCTTCACAAAGCTGCTGGGTCAAGATCACCACCAGAGCTTCCCCGTTAATAAATAGACTCAGTATTTCTGATGTGGTCAGCTTGCCCTGTCTAAATGGCATCATTGAGCCAGTTTGGCACAGCCTCCACTTGACCCTCGACTTGACCCCTCAACATGACCCCTCGACCGTACCCAGCAGCTTTGAGGCAACATCCTAGAACGTTCTACATCCCTGAGTGTTCCCAGAGAGGAGACGGGCGTTAGGTTAGGGGAGGAGCCAGAGCGTGGCGAGCTGAGCGAGTTAGAAGCTTTCACCCCGAAAACAGCAGCAGGCTGGGAAGCTAGAGAGCCGGAGGTCACAGGACGAGGTCAACAGGCTGTGTCGTCTGACCCTTGACCTAATGCAGTGACCTCCGCCTGTGACGTACCGTGTTCATCGTTAGGCTCACCCGTCCCTGTGTCACTCACTTCCTGTCCCACACAAACCAGGACATGCCAAACACCAGGCATGGTTAGACCAGGCCTAGCTGGACTAGCATATCAGCTGTATGGCATCTCTTCATTGTGCATAGCCATTCTAACAGTTACAGCCCAGTCTGAGGTATGGAAGCACAACCAGAGCCCAAACCTGTTGGTACATGATGAGGGGAGAGGTCATGGTAGACGTTGACACAAGGACGAGGGAGAACCCTGTCAGGATTCTGCTGGCAGAGTCAGCGCTCTCTGGGACCAGGTTGTCTACACTTCCACTGGTTCAACCGACCCCAATGACACCTGGACCAGCCGCTTGATCAGACAAGACAACTTCTACACTTAATGGACGTTTTGTCCCATTATCTACTGAGCAGGTAATGGTGACTAGCTGTCTCATTGGCTGGAGCCAGACAAGCCTGGTCCTATCAGAGAGCTGCGTTGTCCTGACTGTGCCAGTAGAGTCACCTGAAGGTGATGTAACAAGGTGAGAAGCCAGAGAGGCCAGGGATCCAGGTGCTTATTGGTCACCTGAACCACCAAAAAGCCACCTGGGAATTTGAAGCTGTGTAAGAAGATAAGCCATCATTCAGTCAGGCAGACAAAGACAGCAGCAATAATCTAAACAACAGCCATACTTGAGACAGCTAAAGGCACAGACAGACATAAAAAGACAGGCAAAGCAGTGAGGAAGACAGACAAATCATAGACCAGGCAGGGACATTGACTCTTACAGTGACAGACAGACAGACAAGACAACCAGACAGACTGACAGAGAGAGACAGAGAGAGAGAGAGACAGAGAGAGAGCGAGCGAGCAGGTAAAGGAGCTAAAGCTAAGCCAAGGCAGTTAAAGCAATGGATATCAGGCTGACTGACAAGCTGTTCAGCAGTGCTTTGCGTTGTGAGGGTTGGGAGGGG
Source organism: Neosalanx taihuensis (assembly GCA_030340665.1). Classification (NCBI taxonomy): domain Eukaryota; kingdom Metazoa; phylum Chordata; class Actinopteri; order Osmeriformes; family Salangidae; genus Neosalanx; species Neosalanx taihuensis. The sequence goes on along the minus strand of CM059299.1, from coordinate 1,218,715 downwards.
CGGGGTGCAGACTATTAATAAATTAATAATAATAAAAATGCTGGTGATGTGACTTGGGAAGGGGTGGTGGGGAGGGGAAGGGAGGGGGGTGGGTGGGTGGGTGGGGGCAGGGTTAGTGATTATTCCCTCAAACGTTGAGCGACGGAATGCAACACCTTCTCCCAGTAAGGCCCAGACAACATCATCCATACTGGTGTGTCTCTGGGGTGTGTGTGCGTGGGAGTGTGTGTGTTACATGCAGACAGTGGGTCACATGGCCTGTGGTACAGGGCAGTGTTAGCTTGTGTTGCATTGCGAGCGCCCTCTTGGTCTATGGCTGTGTCAAGCATCCGCTGGGTCCAGGTATAGATCCTCTAGGTTTCTAAGGCTGGGGACATTCCACTTCCCTCTGGGGAGCATGTGGTCCGCTGACAGGTCTAACAGGATAACTTCCAGGATATCTTCCAGGATATCTTCCAGGATAACTTCCAGGATATCTTCCACCACAGACACCCGCAAAGTCGTAGCAGCCAATGATTGCTACTTGAAGACTAGGCAATGGGGAAAGGACCTTAACACACTTTCCAGTTAGCTAGACACTTTCATAAATCAAATAAATTCACAAAAAGATAATTAATGAGCTTACTGAACAGTTGCAATACCTAACAAATGATCTCTTGCCAGGGCAATGTCTCCAAGGACTGAAAGGTGCAAGAATGATTATGATAATTTAGTTCAAACACTGTCCAGCAGAGGGTGCTACTAATGTAACCCTAGACACCATGAGATGGTGCGTACCCATCAAGTGTTTGAGGACCCAGACAGATCTAACAGCCACTAACCAGTAGGGGGCGCCCCTCAACTGTTCTGCTACCCAGAATGCCAAGTGTGTATGAGTGGGTGGGGGCGTGGCAGAAGAGGTGCTCTTCGATGATTGGTTTGTGGTCTGTATGAAGCCAGTGTTTCCCTCCCTAAGCCAACCAACCGGCAAGCAGGGCCACAGGCCGCAGGGCAAGGGTGGGGGGGAGGGGCGGGACGGCGGGCGACCACACCCCCAGACAGCACAACCAAACACACACGGAGGCGGACCAGCTACAACACCAACAGTACTATGATTGGTTCTCGGGCTGTAGCGTACAGCGAATCACAGGTCTTTATCGATTGCTTTTACTCCGCTAGGGTGATGTCATTGGAGGAAGTGGGACAGGATGGACGAACGGACAAATATAAACGAGACAAAAATGAAAGTGGGAATAAAAACGGAATCTGATTTGCAAGAAGAAGAATTTCTAAAAGGATTGGACTAGAAGGGAAATGGGGGGAGCAATATGGGGGGGAATTTGAACTTGATTGAACCAGACTATTGAACTAATGGATAACACACAAGAGAGAGAGAGAGATAACGAGAAGAGAGAGCGAGAGAAAAGGAGGAACACTGAAGGCAGAAAGCCTCTACTGAAGGAAAAACAAAACAAAAACATGAAGGAGGAACAAATGAATGAATGAAAGGGAGGGAGGGAGGGGTGGAGCGAGACATGCGTCCCTCTCCGCTCACGCTCCGTGCGTCTCTACCTTTGGGGGCGTAGCCAGGTTTGGCGGGGATAGGGGGGGTGTGGCCAGTACTGTTGGCATTGAACGAGCTGGACAGGAAGATCCCGTCCGAGAGTGGGCGGGGCTTGCGCGCAGTGGGCGGCGGCTTGCGAGCGGGCGGGAGGTCGCCGTACGACTTCCTGGTGGCGGCCATCTTAACCTGACCTGCTAGGCCCATGCCCGTGGCAACCCCTGTTGCGGAATCGTCTTCATCCTCCTCTTCCTCTTCGCCCCCGTAGGAGACAAACTTGGCGGTGTACAGGGTGTCTGGGGAGACCACCTGCGTTTTGAGGTAGGAGGTGTTTCTCTGGGGCGGGGGGGGCGGGGGCTGGGACAGGGGGTTGTTAGTGGGGGAGGCGGGGGAGGGGAGCTGGTAGTCCTGGGGGAGGGGTGGCCGGTACAGACCCGGCTCGTCTGGCGTCAGCAACCGGCGCTCCGCCTCCTCATGCTGTCTCCGACGCTCCGCCTCCAGGCGGGTGTAATACTCCTCCTCTTGCCTCCTCTACGTGGGGGGGGGAGAATCGGCCTGTTAGAATGCCTCCCATTGGCTGACACCTGAGTTTCTGGGCCTGGCTATCATCAGCCTCGCGATGCCTGACTGGATTAAACTAGGGGCGTGGCTGCCTGGTGAGTTATCCTCCACCCTGGAAGAGTGTGTGTGTGTGTGTGTGTGTGTGTGTGTGAGAGAGAACCTTAAGGGACAGACGCTCTGTGTGAGTGTGTAGAGAGAGGGGGTGAGAGGGGGGCTGTTCAGGCAGCTGTCCAGGTCTGCTGCTCCTAGGGGGGGCTGGGGCTGCTGGTGCTCTGGCTAGCCTCCGAGGCTGGGGGACGGAGGACTCCTCCGAGGCTGGGGGACGGAGGACTCCTCCGAGGCTGGGGGACGGAGGACTCCTCCGAGGCTGGGGGGACGGAGGACTCCTCCGAGGCTGGGGGACGGAGGACTCCTCCGAGGCTGGGGGGACGGAGGACTCCTCCGAGGCTGGGGGACGGAGGACTCCTCCGAGGCTGGGGGACGGAGGACTCCTCCGAGGCTGGGGGACGGAGGACTCCTCCGAGGCTGGGGGGACGGAGGACTCCTCCGAGGCTGGGGGACGGAGGACTCCTCCGAGGCTGGGGGACAGGCTCTGCTTCAGGACCGGCCTGGGCCTGGGGCTCTGGGGTTAAAGTGGGCTGGTGGAGTGGGGTTGGGGGGGGGGGCGGTCTGGAGGGTTGTATGATGAGAGGGTGGTTGGGCTAGGGGAGGGTCAGAGATGTTTGCGTGTGTGTGTGTGTGTGAGTGTGTGTGTGTGTGTGTGTGCGCATGGTAGGGTGGGGAGAGGGAGACATTCCGACAGCATTCTGAAGCAATGCCGGATGGGATGAGGATGACCTTCCCAACAAACTGAAGATTCCGTAAACAAATGAACGAGAACCTGACACAACAGTAACCATAACAACATCAACAACGAGTGACAGAATGGGAGTCCCATGCTTTAGATGGGGGTGTCGGGGGGTTCATAACAAACATACATCACCATAACAAAGGGCAGGGGGGGAGTGGGGGGGTCATGATAACATGCAGTTGGATATCATCTTCAAGATCATTACAATGGTTATCATCATCATCATCATTATCATCATTATCAACATCATCATCAGATATCACGTTATGAGTGGTTTGACAGCTTCCTGACGGAAGTGTGTGTGTATGTTAGTGAGCATGTGTGTGTGTGTGTGTGAGTGAGCTTGAATGTGTGAGTCAGCATGTGTGTGTGAGTTTGTTAGCGAGCGTGTGTGAGTGTGTGTGTGTGTGAGTGAGCATGAGTGTGTGAGTCAGCACGTGTGTGTGAATGTGTTAGTGTGTGTGTGTGTGTGTGTGTACCTTCTCGTCCGTCTCTCGTCTGACCCGCTCCTCCTCCCTCCACCTCCTCTCCTCCTCCTGTTTGCAGCGCTCCTCAGCCTCGCGCTGTCGTAGCTCCTCCAGCTGCTGCTTACGCCGCCTCTCCTCGTCCTGCAACTGTGGCCGCGCACACACACACACACACACACTTTAGTACCACCCTGCCACACTGTAGTGTACCTAAGCATTGGTAGCTTGATAGACCATTTGAGCTTTGAGTATGTGTATATACCCCCCCTCCCCCAGTACCATATATCTTATTTGTATTTTATGTAACATTTTTTTAACTCTATTTTTATCTACTCTTATTATGTTCCATACATGTTCTGTTTGCTCTCTCCTGCCATAGTAAATTCTGTGTTTGTTTATCTGCATTGCGAATGAAAACAGATTATGATTCTGAGCCTTTGAACCCTGAACTAGACCTCACTCTGGTTACTCTAGGCGCACTTGATTTATGCCACAAAGGCAGACGGAGCTAGTCACTTAAATCAAGTCCACCTGAGTTAGACAGGCGATAAAACATAGCAAGACACCAACGCTTTGGCCAGTCCAGCACAGTAGAACACAGATGTCCAGCACAGTAGAACACAGATGTCCAGCACAGTAGAACACAGATGTCCAGCACAGTAGAACACAGATGTCCAGCACAGTAGAAACACACAGCCAGGCAGTGTATCAACCACCACACAGCCAAAATGAGAGGAACAGATGGATGGAAGGATGGTCACCACAGCAACACTATGAACCCCCCCCCCCATGCAGGCCACGCCCCCTTCAGCAGAAGAGGAGGAGGGAGTGAAAACATGCAGAGGCTCCTCCCCCTCCATGCACAGGCCCCACCCCCTCTTCCCACAGGCCAAAGCTGCCCTGAAACAGCCCTGCTGCCCCCCCCCCCTCCCCCGCACTCCTTTCATTCCAGGACCCCTTTCTGCCCCAGTGACTAGCTGCTCCCACCTCTACTGCCCCATCCCACCCCCCACACCCACCACCACCACCACCACCACCACACACCCAGATGAGAGGCGCAGTCCAACCCCCAGGTTAGATGGAGGATAGAGGGAAGGGGCAGGGGTGGTGAGTATGAGCAAACAGGAAACACGGGTGGAGCCAAAACAGGAAGTAGTGGAGGAGGAAGAGTTAATTGTGTGTTAAGAAGGAGAACGTACCAAGTCTAGAACAGAGATAGCAGCTGGGACAGCAGTCTGCTGCTGGAGGAGAAACCAAACAGAGAGGAGGAGGAGGAGGAGGAGGAGAAGAGAGAGTAAATAAAGAGAAATCAAAACAGGAGGAGGGAGGAAGAAGGGAGGGAAGGAGGGTCAGAGAGAAGATAAAAGTGAAAACATTGCTGTGGTTTCAAAGGCAGTGAAGTGTTGCCACGGGAACATTCCCTCCGTCAGTGTGGCTTTGATTAACGTCAGTGGGTCGCCCCGCCCCGTCCTGGCATAGCTGCTTGGGTGGAGCCTGCCCCAGTCCCTCCTCAGAGCTTTGGATGGAGCAATGTCCGTCTTCCTCCCATTACACACACACACACACACACACACACACACACACACACACACACACACACACACACACACACACACACACACACACACACACACACACACACACACACACACACAAACACACACACACACACACACACACACACACACACACACACACACACACACCGTGAGCCAGGCCTCGCCACAACGATGCGTGGTAACGCCAGATCCTTCCTCCTGTGGACGGCGTCAGAGTGGCCAGACGAGACACCCCCGGCTAGTAGGAGGGGCGTGGCTAGTAGGAGGGGCGTGGCTAGTAGGAGGGGCGTGGCTAGTAGGAGGGGCGTGGCTAGTAGGAGGGGCATGGCGGGGAGAACGGCTCTCACACAACCACATTCCCTGCGGAATGGACCAATCTCCTCCCTCCCTCCCTCCTCCTCCTCCCATCCCTGCTCCCTCAACCCCCCCCCGCAGTCCCCTGCCCCCCACCTACGCGGCCAGCCAGTCATCAGCAGCTCAGCAGCATGGCAAAGCGATGAGGTAAAGCAATGCAGCAGCCAGCCAGACGCAGCCAGTCAGAACGAGGGGGGGGGGGGTGTTGTAGCAATTTGCGAGGGTGACAGCAGCGGGTTCCTCTCTCTCCTGCAAACACCCAGCCCCCCTCCACACCCCCCTTCCACTCCCTGGCCTTACCCGAGCCCTCTTCTCAGCCTCCAGCCTCTGCATGATCATCATGGTGTCCACGTCCTCGTCGTCCTCCTCCTCCTCGTCCTCCTCGCTCTGCTTGGACTCCTGCAGACGCTTCTGGAACTGCCACTCCAACATCAGCTTCCTCAGGCGGTCGCTCTCCTCTGCAGTGCGCTCTGGCTTGGCCTGGACACACACACACACACACACACAGGTACACAAGCAACCAGGGGTCAGGGGTCAGCAAGCACTGTCGGAAACCCCTTTGTGCATCTGTTGATCCGCTCCTCTACTGTGCCTCTACTCTGCTGTGTATGAACTGTACTGCGACTCGACCCCACCTGGAGATCCTGGATCTCCTTGTCCAGCAGGTCGACTATGTGGAGCTGCTGCTGTTTCTCCAGCTTCTCCCGGGCGTCTCTCTTCCAGGGATCAGGTGACAGGCTGTCGCTGGACGACAGCTCCTCCTTGCTGTGGGGGGCAGAGAGGAGAGGGTCAGTTGCCTGATTGGTTCCCAAGCGACACAAAGAACCATCGCTAACACGCTAATGCTACCAGGACAGCCCGTTCTCGGCCGTCCGCTAACCGGAGCGTCGTTCAGGGATTCAAAGTAGCCACCCTGATGCCCGCCAACACTGGGTTTGGTTAATAAGTCCGCCCACCTGATGGTAATGTACTGGAGGTCTCGTCTCTCGATGGTGCGAGGCTGCTGCTGGGGGAGGAGCTCCCTGATCACTGTGTCCTGGGGGGGTCCGGGGGCCACAGCTGTACGGGGCAGGCTGGAGGCTTTTTCTGCCGGCCTGGGGGGCTGGGGGGGCAGGTAGGGCTGGGGCTGAGGGGGCAGGTAGGGCTGGGGCATGGAGGGAGGCGGGGCTTGGTGCTGCGGGGGGGGCTGGCTGGCAGGGTTGTTAGGAGGTAAGGCAGGGTTGCGGATCTGGCCCAGCTTCCTCTCCTGCTCCCTCCTCTTCCTCTCCCTCTCCTCCTCCAGGCGAGCCTTCTCCTTCTCGTACCAGCGCTGCTGCTCCTCACGCTTCCTGCGTTCAGCCGCCAGGGCCGCCTGGGAGGGCCCCGAGGACGGAGGCGGGGGCGGGGGGAGGTCAGGCTGGGGTTCGAAGTCCGGGTAGTGGACAGGTGGCGGAGGCGGCGGTGGAGGGGGCAGGTCGGAGCGAGAGGGCTGGGGAGGGGCGGGGCCGGGGTGGGGGGCGTTGGGGGTCTTCCAGCGGCCGGGGCCACTCTTGTGGTTGCTGGGGGTCTTGGAGGAGGAAGAGTAGTTGAGGTGCTCCTGGCTGGAGGTGGACGACTCCACCGACGACGACACCTGACCGTGGTTGCTGTGGTTACCCCAGTGGTCGCCGCCCCCTCGCTGGAACTCCGCCTCTCTCTGGAACTCCGCCTCCCGTTGAAACTCCGCCTCTCTCTGGAACTCCGCCTCTCGCTGGAACTCCGCCTCCCTGTGATGCTGCAGGTGGACCAGGTCTTCTGGCCTCAGCCCACCTGGAGGGGGGTAGCCCCCCCCCTGCAGGTCCTCCTGAGACTGAGCCACTCTCTGGGGAAGAGAGGACACACAAGCAGAACCAACCATCCAGTCATAACCAATCCTGCTTTAATACACATTAAGAACAGAAGAGCAACACTGATTCATATTCAGAATGAAAAGGCCAATAGGGCCAGGTGGTGGCCGATAGGGCCAGGTGGTGGCCGATAAGGCCAGGTGGTGGCCGATAGGGTCAGGTGGTGGCCAATAGGGCCAGGTGGTGGCCAACAGGGCCAGCTGTTGCTGAGCCTCCCTCTCTCCTCTGACCTGCATGGCCATGCTGTTGTTGAGGTGCTCCTCCATGGCCCCGGGGTGGCCCCTGTCTTCAGGGCCGTGCCAGTGCTGGCCTGGGCCGGGCCCCACGCGGTCCTGGCTCTTGGAGGCTGGGATGGTGAAGTACTCCCTGGGGTAGGTCTGGGTGGGGATGGGGTAGGCCTCGGGGCGGGGGGGGGAGGGCTCATCCTAGGAGGGGGATGGGAGTTGGTAGTGGGGGGGGATTGCAAATTATAATACGAGGTTATAAATGCTTACAGCTGGTTTGGCATTCATATAGCTTGTGTGTGTGTGTGTGTGTGTGTTTCTCACTCAGAGGGAACAGGAATGTGTGTAAAAACAGGGCAATCACTGGATTTTTCAAAATGTTACTGATGGACTCGCTAATAGTGACAGGCTAATAGAGTTATGTGGCTAGCAAGCTCATTAAGACCTTTATGGCACAGAGATAATAACAGCTAGCGGTTAGCGAGCGAATTAGATTGCATTATGCATAGTTATGGGCTAATGAGAGCTAGCGGTCAGCGGCTCGCTAGTTGATTAGGATGCGTTACAGGGAGTAATGAGAGACAGGATAGCATGACTGTTACTGTGTCTGTGCCAGGGAATCCCAGGCAAATAGCCTTATGTTCTGTGCTGCTAAGTCTTTTATACTGGCTAGTCCAGGGGTAGGCAATGCTGGTCCTAGGGAGCCACTGTCCAGAAGGTTTTAGACGCTTCCTTGCTCTAGCACACCTGATTCTAGTGACAGGGTAGCTATCAAGCTCTGTGGAAGCTTCATAATGACCCTTCATTAAAATCAGGTATGTCAAAAGCAGGGAAACAGATAAGACCTTCAGGACAGTGACTCCCTAGGACCAGGGTTACCTATCCATTGGCTGGTCTTTATACAATAACCAAACCAGCAGGCCAGTAAATCCTGCCTATTGTAATCCAAGTAACACACACTTCTATCCAAGCAGTACACTCTTCAGTCCCAGTAACACACTGTCACAGTGAAACACACTAGCAGCCTGGGGATGGTGTAGACTTCAGATCCAGGTTTGTTTACTCTTCTGTGTGTTGCCTTGGATACGTCTTTTCTAAATGAACACAGCTTCAGTGTCAGTGTGTGATTCCAGCAGCACCATACCTGTCTGACAGCAGTGAGCGCATCAACAGGCTTGTGCATTGGTGCTACATTGGGCCCTTAGAGACACACACACACACACAAATGCGACACATTCTACACTGGGGTGATGTGGAGGCGGTTGCTGTGGTTACTCACATCGGCGCAGAGGTTGCCGGTGGAGACGGAGGTGATCTTGGTCCCGGGGCCGCCGGGATACACAGCCTTGCCTGCTGGACTCTGGCTCTGGTCTGGAACACACAGCATAGTGGGGTTGGATAGGACAGTGTTGAGTAGGATGAGGAAAGTGTTGAGTATGATACAGAGAGTGTTGGGTAGGAGAGAGAGGGTTGGTGGGAAAGAGACTGCTGGGTAGGAGAGAGAGGGTTGGGTAGGAGAGAGAGGATTGGGTAGGACAGAGTGTTGTGTAGGAGAGAGAGTGTTTGGTAGGAAGGAGAGTGTTGTGTAGGAGAGAGTGTTGTGTAGGAGAGAGTGTTGGGTAGAAGACAGAGTGTTGTGTAGGAGAGAGTGTTGTGTAGGAGAGAGTGTTGTGTAGGAGAGAGAGTGTTTGGTAGGACAAAGTGTTGTGTAGTAGAGAGAGTGTTGGGTAGGAGAGAGAGGATTGGGTAGGACAGAGTGTTGTGTAGGAGAGAGAGTGTTTGGTAGGAAGGAGAGTGTTGTGTAGGAGAGAGAGTGTTGTGTAGGAGAGAGTGTTGGGTAGAAGACAGAGTGTTGTGTAGGAGAGAGTGTTGTGTAGGACAGAGTGTTGTGTAGGAGAGAGAGTGTTTGGTAGGACAGTGTTGTGTAGTAGAGAGAGTGTTGTGTAGGAGAGAGAGACACTCACTGGCGACGTTGGGGCTGGAGCGGTGGTCGACGCGGTTCTTCAGCAGCCTCTCCTCGTTGGTCTTCTTTGGTTCAGGATAGGAGTCCCAGCCTGCCTGGGGACTCTCAGGGGAACCGTTCTGGACAGAGTTGTTGTAGAGCTCAAAGCCCTCACTCTTTGGTCTCAACTTCCCGCCCTTGTCACGTCCCCGGTCAGAGGCTGTGGGGGGAGGGGGGGGGGGGGGGGGGGGGGGGTCAAAGGTTAACGTTAGAGGCTCTGTAGAGTAGAGAGGATGAAGAATCATCGGATGAAGAACACGTTCCTCACGAGATGTTTCAGAGTCTAGTGTGGTACACGGACCACCCAGGTGTGTCTCCTTACCCCTGGGCATCATAGGTGAAGGCTGGTTGAGCAGCGTGGCCAGGCCGTGGTAGATGGCGCCCTGCTTGGCGACCTCCAGAGTCACCACTGAACCTGTCCTGGTCATCAGTTCTGCCGCCCTGGTAGAGGGAAGGAGAGAGAGAAGAGGAGGGTGGGGGGTAATTAAAGGAACAACAGCATAACATCATAGTAGTTTTGGCCTTAGGAAGTAAGTACCAACAATAGGGCTGGATACTTTACAGCCAGGCAAGTCCCCTGGACACATCTCCCAGAATTCCCCAGTCCACACATGGACCAATGTCCTTGTTTCCAGAATGTTTAAAATATAAATCTGTGGGGAACCTACAAGAGATTTATACACATGTGCATGCATCCTCCCCCTTTCCCAACTACAAGAGATTTATACACATGTGCATGCATCCTCCCCCTTTCCCGCTTCCCCCCCCTGCCCCCCTCACCTCCGCCCCCACCTCCCCCCCTCCACCTCTCTGTCTACCACTCCTCCCAGCCTGCCCTCCCACCTCCCCCCCTCCACCTCTCTGTCTACCACTCTTCCCCAGCCTGCCTCCCCACCTCCCCCCCTCCACCTCTCTGTCTACCACTCCTTCCCCAGCCTGCCCTCCCCACCTCCCCCCCTCCACCTCTCTGTCTACCACTCCTTCCCCAGCCTGCCCTCCCCACCTCCCCCCCTCCACCTCTCTGTCTACCACTCCTTCCCCAGCCTGCCCTCCCCACCCCCCCCCCTCCACCTCTCTGTCTACCACTCCTTCCCCAGCCTGGCCTCCCCACCTCCCCCCCTCCACCTCTCTGTCTACCACTCCTTCCCCAGCCTGGCCTACTGTCAGCGTACCAGCAATCAGAAAGCTGGAAGTGGACAGATGGTTGTGATTAGGACGAGCTGGAATGGCCAACCACTAACTTGACCGCTGCCCCCCCCCCACCCCCCCCTCCTGTACAAACACACACACACACATTAAGAAATCCTAACTCAGTGATGAGAGCCCAGTCACAGTGGTTAAACAGCACCTCCTGTCCAGAACACACACACACACACACACAGCGGTGTGTGACTGGATGAACGAGTGTGAACCAGGAATGACCTTAAGTGGGCGTGGCTAGGCTTGATTTCAAGGAATTGGCATCTTACCTCTCCTGTGAAAGGCCAACAAGGCTCCTCCCATCGACACTGAGGAGCTGGTCCCCTGCTGCCAGACGGCCATCCTACACACACACACACACACACGCACACGCACACGCACACACGCACACGCACACGCACACGCACACACACACACACAGAAAGAGAAAGAGCGAGATAATTAGTAACATAATGTGCAGCTTTCAAAAACGCTTGACGCTTCTGACATCATCCATTCGCTCATCCCAGTGAAGACACTCTAAGTGGATTGTTATTGGCCTGGTGGCACAAAGCCAGTCTTTGTTGCGAGCGACCACGAGGTCACGGCGGTGTCACGGGGGTCACGTTTCGCTCACCATGTCGGCCGCTCCGCCCTTCACCACAGACTTGATGTAGATCCCCAGCTTCTCCTGTCCTGCACCCTGCAAGACCACACACACAAACAGGCATTATACAGCAGCACTGAGAGCATTACTCAGACTGTCAGCTGGGCTTTGAGGCCTGGAGACCTTGTGTCCGCCTGTCTGTCTGTCTGGCCGTACATCCGTCTGTCGTCTGGCCGCTGCTAGCCAGCTGGACCAGAGAACTGAAGCCTCCTTGTTTGTCTCCAGACAGGCAGGTTACACACTCACACTGGGGGGGGGGGGGGGGGGGGGGGGGATTTGTCACGGCACTAGCAGCTCGCCTCAGAGGCGACTGGAGAGGACCTGGGAACTACAGAAGCCTCTGACCATCCTGATGACAAACAGGAAACCTACTTTGATCCAATTGCACCACTGTGTACATACTGCCCCCGCCTCTTCCCCCCCCACCCATAGTATACATCCAATCACACCCATATACTTTTTAATAGTTTTTACATATTCCTCTCCAAGTATAGTTATTGCCTACTTTTTATTTTTCATTGTGAAAAATCTTTCTGCCACAGTGAATTCCCTGTATTTGTGCAACTTACAAGGTGAATAAAAACCCTGTTTTGATTGTACTGCTGAAGGAGAGCAGAAGCAGAGCCCAGCTCACCCTGCAGCCCCATCCTGAAGAGGTCTGGACTGGTACCCAGAAACACTGGGCCACACACACACACACATCCAGCAGTAATATTTAGTTAGGCTCAGGTATGCTTGAGAGAACAAAAAAGGAGAACATGAGTGGGTTTGGGCAGATCTCCAGATAGGACCAGGGTCACACACACACACGAACACACACACACACACACACACACACACACACACACACACAGACACACACACACAGACACACACACAGCTTACAAGTGAAGTCTAGAAGCATGGAATTAGACAGCCTTTCTGGCCAGTAGAACAGACCCTAACCCACACACAGCACAGTAGACTAGACAAATGTATAATATACATGTATACATAGATCTATATATCTATATATCTAGATATAGAGTTGTTCTCTAGCACGGTACCCAGGAACACCAAGAAACACCCTTGAAAATATCTGATACGTCTCCTCTGCCTAAAGCCTGGAGCTCTGCCGTCTAGACGCTCCAGACATCAGCTGGACTGTGTGTGTGTGTGTGTGTGTGTGTGTGTGTGTGTGTGTGTGTGTGTGTGTGTGTGTGTGGTGAAAGGAGTTTGGACAATCATACTGACTTCATCGTAAAGACTCCACCTAATGTCATCCGAGACGCTTGGCTTCCTGGACACAAGGATCCTCGTCCCTGCTTTGTGTGTGTGTGTGGCTCCTTTCTGGGTGCTTTCCCTGCTTCCTTTAGAATGAGTCACAGTGCAGAGCCACCTCAGTGTAGAACGAAGGCTTCAAACACACACAAGGGGGAGTCAGGTGGCTCAGCGGTTACAGTGTTGGGCTCACGATCGGAAAGGTTGCGAGTTCGATTCCCGGCTGTGGCTATATGACATTGTGTCCTTGGGCAAGGCACTTCACCCTACTTGAATCAGGGGGGAATGTCCCTGTACTTACTGTACGTCTCTGGATAAGAGCGTCTGCTGAATGACTCAATGTGAAAATATCAGACAAACGTACACACACACACACACACACCTTCCTGGCATGAACACATGGCCCACAGCAGGTCTCTAAACGTGGTAACCCTCTGGTGTGTGTTAAGCAGAGCACCAGTCAGTGCAGGAGGAAGAGGCCCCTGGGTTTCCTGACTTGAGGGTCCCTGCTGGGTTTGAATGTCGCTTTCAGAAGCGCTCTGGATGAACTGGGTTGGGGCACGACTCTACACATAGGAGGAAACCGCACAGCGCACCTCTGAGAGACACACACACACACACGTGAACAAAGCTGTAAAGTGTGTGTGTGTGTGTGTGTGTGGTGAGACTGTTTGAGGAGACAATTACAGGGTGTTAGCAGCAGTAACAGGTCTGGTCTTAACAACAGACTTGGCGTACTGGCGCCCACACACACACTCACTCACACACACACACACACACACACGCACACACTCACGCACGCACGCACGCACACACACACACACACACACACTCTCGCTGCTTCAGCACTGCTGTGTCTCGGGTCCTGGCAGCAGCAAACAAACATGCCTCTTCCACCACACCCTGTTTACTTCCTGCCCCAACAGGAAGTGCTCTGCTACCAAGCGTCGTGAGGAAATGGAGAGCTGAGACCGAGACCGAGCTAGAACTGTCTGCTCTGTTCCACTGACCCTGTGTGTGTGTGTGTGTGTGTGTGTGTGTAGGTGGGTGTGTGTGTGTGTAGGTGGGTGTGTGTGTGTGTGTGTGTGTGTAAGGCCCCCTCTGTACTCCAAACACACTCTTTATGGTGATTAACTATTCCTTCCTGTGCTAAACCAGGCGCTGCCAGATAGTAGTGCTTTGTCTGCGCTTGAAGACTGGGTTAGCAGTCACACATACACACGCACACACACACACAGAGACACAGACACACCCACCCACCCACCCCCCACCCACACACCCACCCACACACACACACACAGACCCACACACACACACAGCTAATCTAGGACCTCACACATCTCTGCCTGGCTCTGTGTCGTCTCCTAGTTCTTCCCCCTGTTCTGATGGGGAATGTTCTGGTTTCTATAACAACATGTAGCGGAGCCTTGTATGGTTCACTCAGGGCTGGAGGTATCAGATATCTCACACACGTGTGCACACGGGTGACACATACCAGACACAAGTGACAACATTATCAGGTGGGCTCCTTTTCATTCTCACATGCACACTTTATAACAAATCATATCAATACATGGTTGTGATGCTAAGGATCAAAGTGTGCAATATTTTATTTTACTCTACTTGGCAGAAAGAGTAGGGTGAAGTGCCTTGCCCAAGGACACAACATCATGCTGACACAGCCAGGGTTTGAACCTGGGACCTTCTGATATCTAACCCGACCAACTGCGCCACAGAACTCCCCTATGACTGTGTGTGTGTGTGTGTGTGTTTGGATGTTTGGATGTCTGAAGTCTGAATCAGCCCCATCATCTCCTGGATGAAGTCCTTCAGCTTCTGTTCTCATCTCCTCTAATACCTGATGTCTGGGTCTGAGGCTGGGGGCTACAAGGCTGGGCTGGAGACACACACACTCACTCACGCACACACACAGACACACACACAGACACACACACACACAAACACACACGGCTGCAGTAATGAAGTCATAAAAACAGTAGTTCACAAAGCTGTACAGGGGAGCTCTCTGGGTCTAACTAAAACCAGATGTGGCATGTCTCTGTCTCTATTTTCACACACACACACACACACACACACACACACACACACACACACACACACACACACACACACACACACACACACACACACACACACACACACACACACACACACACACACACACACACACACACACACACACACACACACACACACACACACACACACACACACACACACACACCCATAGACGCAGCAGAGGAACAGTATGTGACATGAAAACCTCTGGTGACCTTTAATTGACATTCCTGTAAGACTACCTTGGCTGTAGATCTCTCTCTCTTGTGCGCACGTGCAACACACACACACACACACACGCACGCACACACACAGACAGACACACACACACAGACACACACAGTGACAGACACACACAGTGACAGACAATCCCTCTGTGCCTTGTACAGTCAAACCTGCAGTCTCTTTGTCACACGCACACCCTGAAGCACACACACAGCATCCATCATGCTGAGTCTGAATAAGAACACTATGTTACATATGCATGATCTTCAGTCTTCCATGATGTGACAGCTCTGTACCTGTAACACTGACCTCACACACCAGTCACACCAAGATGGCTGCATGCACTCTCTCTTTCTCCCACGCACGCACACACGCACACACACACGCACACGCACACACACACACAGACACACACACACACACACACACACAGACAGACACACACACACACAGCATAGTGAGACAGTACATCCTCTCATTGTCTGTGATCTCAGTAGGAGGTAAAGCCAGTCTTTGTATGACCACAGATCAGGTCTCCAGTTAGTGGTCACACTGTTCTGGTCAAGCTCCTGTGTGTCATAACAACATAAGAGACAAACTCAACCACACAAGCATACACACACACACACACACACACACACACACACACACACACAATACTAGGATTATCTAACCATAAAGTATTGGAGTTATTATTATTTTGTGGTTATACTAAATACCTCAATACTCATAGCTTGTAGTCAGGTCTGTGTTAGTTCGATAACCTGGTACAGTTGTTCACGGCTAGAGCTCCATGGATTTGTGTTCTCAATGACTTAGATAACCATGTACTGTTTACTTCATAGCTAGTTAGTTAGATAACCAGGTACTGTTTACTTCATAGCTAGTTAGTTAGATAACCAGGTACTGTTTAGTTCATAGCTAGTTAGTTAGATAACCAGGTACTGGTCAGTTCATAGCTAGTTAGTTAGATAACCAGGTACTGTTTACTTCACAGCTAGTTAGTTACATAACCAGGTACTGGTCAGTTCGTAGCTAGTTAGTTAGATAACCAGGTACTGGTCAGTTCACAGCTAGTTACTTAGATAACCAGGTACTGTTTAGTTCCCAGCTGCTGTAGCCAGGTGTGATCACAGGCAGGTTGGTGTTCCAGTCTTTTGAGCTGGGGAGAGGAAGTCCTGGACAATACCAGTAGACTCTAGCAAGGAGCTGAAGAGAGCAGGATATCCCCTCGCTCTGAGGTATGTGTTTGTGTGTGTGTGTGTGTCTGTGTGTAAATGTATGTGTGAATGTTTTCTGGGAGCGAACATTGGCTTTAGTTGGTCTGTGAGTGTGTGCATGGCCTCACGGTCATTCGCCAGTCTAATCATCAGCAGCGTGTCCCTGAGAGCGACGCTGGCTCACCAGCTGAACAAGCAGATAACCAGGTGTCCGTTCATCGGACTCAAAAGAATTGAAGAATTCCTGTTCAAACTGGCATTACGCACAACATGCAATATTCCCTGTGGTGGTCTGGTTGTTCATACGTACATTACGTGCAATACCCTGTAATTCTCCTTAAGTGCAATAACTGTCTACATGTCTATATGTCTGTCTATATCTGGTTCACATTTGAGACAGGAACCACTCACTTAACCACATACTTAACTTACTTATTTGTTATACAGTACTATATCGTGCCCCCCTTATTGTTATATTACCCTGCAACTCTGTGTGCTGTACTTTACCCTGCTGCTGTTGTGAACTGCAATTTCCCCCCATGGAGGACAAATAAAGGTTTATCTAATCGAATTAACGTGCCCATCATCCTACTGTACTACAAACACCTCCACCCTCTCCACTCCCAACACACACACACACACACACACACACACACACACACACACACACACACCAAGTCTTACCTCCGGGTCTTTCTTTCCCACTACAGAGAACCACATGTTGCAGACTGGTTTTTGCAGCCTGCTTGTTCCTCAGGGCAGGCTGAAGCTAGGTAGGTGAAGTTGGGCAGCTGGAGTACAGAGGTTCAGGTAGGATAGAGGGGGAGCCAGCCAGACCCCCTCACACCCCGACACACACACACACACACACACACACACACACACACACACACACACACACACACACACACACACACACACACACACACAAAAGTACTCCCAATGAAGTCTAGTTCCAGTCACGTGGATGGAACCAGTCTGAAGTCTTTGCCCAAGTCCTCTCTGCTACATGCTACAGCAGAGAATGGCAGATGTCCGGACTCCTGCTAGGAAATGCCATGTATTCCCTGTTCTTATGTAACCTGCACGTCAGCGCTAAGCTAGGCTAGGCCAGGTTGCCAGCAATTAGGCTAAACTTTTCTAAAAAGTAAAACTAGAATTCTGGCAGTGAGAGCTAACCTGTCATTATTCAGTTCTCAACACTCTCTGTCTCTCTGTTTATTTCTTGTGAGCCTTCACTGGTTCTGCCACTGCTCCATCCCCTAGGCTTCCCTTCATCCCCTCCCATTCCTCCCTCCCTCCCCTACCTCCACCCTCCCCCGCTCCCTTGTCTCGGTCTGACACACGCACACACCTCTGGATGGAAATAGCAGTAAAAACACAGAGAGAGCGAGGGGGGGGGGGGGTTACGGACCCTTCAAACCCCACGACTCGATGCTTTTGAAAATAAACATTACAGGGAGGCCCTCTCCCCCTCCCCCTCCCCCTACCCCCCCCCCCACACACACACACAACCTCATACCCTCCCTCTTCCCTCCCCGGTGCACACACACTCTCTCACACACACACACCTTCACATCCTCCAAGTCTGGGCCGGCAGGCACATTGCCAGTCAAAACTCGCCCGCGCTCCAAAAAATGCAGCTCCGCCGCTAACTGACGTCGTTCCCGAACCTGACTGCTGGTAGGCGGGGCATGAGGCAGCTAGCGGCTCCCTGATCCAGGGGCTCCAGAAACAGCCCAGCTGGGCTCACAACCCTGAGAAGCCGTGGCGACGGAGAGCAACAATGGAGTTGCTATGTTCCTTCCACACTGACAGGAAGACAGACAACTCAAGACAGGAAACCCTCAGCCCCAGGCTGGCTGGAGGAAGGAGGGGGGGGCGAGAGGGAGACAAGAGGGGATGGAGGGATGGGAATAGAGAGAGGGAGGGATAGAGAACCAGAGGAGACAGGAGAGAGAGAGAGAGAGAGAGAGAGAGAGAGAGAGAGAGAGAGAGAGAGAGAGAGAGTGGTGGTGGGTGTGTCAGGGATGGGATTTGCTTACGGCTCAGTTGCGCCAGCCTTAACATCTTTGACAGGAATCTTAACAGCGAGAGACGGCCCTGCTTCAAACACAGAAACATGTTCTGTGTGCGTCTGTGCTGAGGGAGGTGTTGACCTAGCTGAGGACCTCTGCTAACGGTGAAACAAAACAACTTTATCAAATCCTCCTGTCTCTCCCCCTCCTGTCCCTCCCCCTCCTGTCTCTCCCCCTCCTGTCCCTCCCCCTCCTGTCCCTCCCCCTCCTGTCTCTCCCCCTCCTGTCTCTCCCCCTCCTGTCCCTCCCCCTCCTGTCTCTCCCCCTCCTGTCTCTCCCCCTCCTGTCTCTCCCCCTCCTGTCCCTCCCCCTCCTGTCCCTCCCCCTCCTGTCTCTCCCCCTCCTGTCTCTCCCCCTCCTGTCCCTCCCCCTCCTGTCTCTCCCCCTCCTGTCCCTCCCCCTCCTGTCCCTCCCCCTCCTGTCTCTCCCCCTCCTGTCCCTCCCCCTCCTGTCTCTCCCCTTCCCCTCTCTCCTCCTCTTTCTTCCCTTCTTCTCTCCTTCCCAGAGCCACGCCTGGATGGGTGTGCATCCCGTCATTACTGAGGTTACCGCAGGGTGATACACACTCACACTCACATGTGCACAATCCCAGCATCTATTACACACACACACACACACAACACACACACACACACACACACACACAAACCACCCAGCCTCCGTCTTTCCCACATATGCACAGTCTCACACACAAAACAGATCCACAATCTACTACACACACTAGTCTCCCTCTTTCCTCAGCCCACACACAAACACACAAACAACACAAAACACGCAAAAAGACACCATGTCCTACAGTTCTCCTTCAAGAGGTTAAGTCACAGAGGGACCCAACGAGAACATGGTCGCTCTGACATACAGGAACAGCGACAGACAGACAGACTGACCGAACACGCGTCCTCTCTGGTGTCGGCACCTCCTGACTGGCTGGGGAAGGGCACGGCACTACAGGAAGTGCTCCAGGAAGTAGCTGGGTCTTACCTTGGCAGCCACGATGCTCAGGCCCATGCCGTTGTGCTTCTTCAGGGTCACGGTCACCACCTCGGGCTCCTTCCTCATGGCCTGCAGCGACAGGACAGAGACAGGGGGAGAGAACAGGGTGAGGGCGCGAGCGGTGCAGAGAAGGAAAGTTCCGGAGGTTCAGAGAGCGAGGGCCGCGCCGACTCACGAGGCGTCCGGGAGGCAGACTGAGGCGGTCGGAGGGAGGGAGCGAGGAAGAGAGGGGATGGAGAGAGGGAGGGAGGGAAGAGAGGGATGGAGAGAGGGAGGGAGGGACAAGGAGAAGGGTCGTGTCTTGGTGCGGGAGCGGAGGGGAGGCAGGGGGGGGGGGGGGGGGGGGCGGGGGGGGCGCGAGAGACGAACGAGTGGTTGCTGGAGAGAAGTCAAGAATGAAAGCCACATGCGCCTTGCTCCACTCACACACACTCACACACACTCTCACACACACACACTCACTCACACACTCACACTCAATGGGCTCATTTAACACCAGCGACGGGCTGGCTGGTTCAGGAGGGTGAAAGGGTGGGAGGGGGAGGAGGGGAGGAGGGGACGGGGTGGAGTGAGAGAGACCAGGACTTCCCGCACAAAGAAGCACTCAAACAGCCTCTCTCCTCCCTGACACCAAACACACTGACACAAACAGACTCTCTCTGTCTCTCTCTCTGGTCTCTCTCTCTGTCTCTCTCTCTGGTCTCTCTCTCTGGTCTCTCTCTCTCTGGTCTCTCTCTCTGGTCTCTCTCTCTCTAGCACTCTCCTTCTCTCTGCCTCTCTCATAACTCACAGAACTATGCTACAACACCACATTATTGACAGTGGGTGAGACAGAAGGGACATGCATGCACGCACACCCAAAACAAGGTTGAACCGGTCTGCCTTGCAGTGAGCCGGTCCCCAGGAGCCGGAGGGCAGGGTGGGGCCCCGAACACAGGGCAGGGCCCCGAACACAGAGCGCCAGGGTGAAGAGATGGATCAACAACCTCTGAAACCCTCTTCCATCTCCTGGCTGCCCTCACCCCTCCCCACCACACCAAACGTTCTACAGATTAGAGTGAGAAAGAGAGAGAGAGACAGAGAGAGAGACAGAGAGAGAGAGAGAGAGAGAGAGAAAGAGAGAGACAGAGAGAGACACACAGAGAGAGAGAGACAGAGAGAGAAAGAGAGAGAGAGACAGAGAGAGAGACAGAGAGAGAGAGAGAGAGAGAGAGAGAGAGAAAGAGAGAGACAGAGAGAGACACACAGAGAGAGAGAGACAGAGACAGAGACACAGAGAGAGAGACAGAGAGAGAGAGAGAAACAGAGAGAGAGAGAGAGAGAGAGAGAGAGAGAGAGAGAAAGAGAGAGACAGAGAGAGACACACAGAGAGAGAGAGACAGAGAGAGAAAGAGAGAGAGAGAGACAGAGAGAGAGAGAGAGAGAGAGAGAAAGAGAGAGACAGAGAGAGACACACAGAGAGAGAGACAGAGAGAGAGAGAGACACAGAGAGAAGGTGAGTGTGAGAGGAGGAATGAGAGACCTACCATGTCAGCGTTGTCGGCTGAGAAGTGGCTGTCACAGTCGGCTCCCTCAAAGTACACAGTCCAGGTGCCCGGGGAGCGGGGGTGGGGAGTCAGGCGACAGAAGCCTGCACACACACACACACACACACACACACACACACAGTGGGGTCAAACAACTGCCTCGTTGGCAAACAGTCGGTAGATACTCCTTTTCTACCTCTCTGTCTCACACACACAGGGATAAACAAAGACACGCAGCAGGTAAACAGTAGCATCTGTAACCTCTCTACCTAACTATTACTGGATTCCTGTGTCCCCACGTCATCCACACCAACACTGCACTGACAGAGACAACCTACCCTGACACCCTGTGACATCATCACTCTAACCCTACAGCCTAGACAGGCTCGTCTAGAACTGCGTCCTGTTGATTTTTTATATTTATTTACGATTTTTCAAACCAAGTCAAGGACATCTGGTATTAGCTGACCTTTAAAGGGTTAATGCCACCCTGAATACATCTGCTGAGGGCAGGGTTCATTTGGACCAAAATCGTACATTTGGTTTACATATGTATGTAATGTTGCCCTTACTGGAAATGGAAGTTGTTTTGTAATCACATTTCCATGTGTTTCAGTTTGGTGCAGATTCAGTTTGCGGTCCACAGCTGAACTTAAACCAAGCAGCCAGTGTTTCAGCTGTAATTTTCCCAGACAGCTTCATGACACTGTAATGGCTTCTGCAGAAGGATATTTCTCCAGGCCGAAAAAGAATTCCATTGAAATTCCACAAAGTCTTGTCTTTACTTGCTTCTATTTTGCTGTCATTGCTGCCGTTTCAGTTGTCGCTTCAAATTAGACGCGCAACAAAATTCATGAGCTGTTTACTCACCATAAAACATTTGGCAAAATGAACCATGGATAAGGATATGATTGTAGTGAGTGTGTGTGTACTTCTCTGGTAGAGAGGAGGAGGTCTGGGCAAAAATCCAGATCCCTGTGTGCTTCCATAATGCTGGTGAGTGTGTGTACAAGTTTGCGTGAGTAAGTGAGTGCGCTCGTGTATGTGTGTACAGTATGTACATGTGTATGTATAATCGTGTTTGTATATATACTGGATGTAAGAAGAAAGGTGTAAGAAGTTTATAGATGGGTATGGTAAGCGATCAAAGGGTGTTCAAACAAATATCAAGTTGGGGGTGTGTGGGGGTTTGTGAGTGTGTGTGTGAGGGTTTATGAGTGTGTGTGAGTGTGTGGGGGTGTGTGGGGTTGTGTGGGGGTGTGTGAGGGGGGTGTGGGGGTGTGTGAGGGGGTGTGGGGGTGTGTGAGTGTGTGTGAGGGTGTGTGTGGGGGTGTGTGAGGGTGTGTGAGTGTGTGTGAGGGTGTGTGAGGGTCTGTGAGTGTGTGTGAGGGTGTGTGGGGGTGTGTGAGGGTGTGTGAGGGTCTGTGAGGGTGTGTGAGGGTCTGTGAGGGCGCACCTCTCTGGCACAGCGGGTCCAGGAACTCCTGGAAGCCGTTGGGAATATGTCGCACCACATCACAGGAGTAGCCGTCCTCAGGGAGCAGGAAGGGCAGCTGCAGGTCAGGGTCCTCCTCCAGACGCACCTCCCGCCCGTCACTGCGAGCCAGCTCATCAGCCGTGTTCTCTGCCACCGCCACCACGTGGTCTATCAGCTCCTGCACACAGAGAGAGACGCACACAGAGAGTGTGAGAGTGTGTGTGTGTATCAGAGGGTGTGTGTGTGTGTATCAGAAGGGTGTGTGTGTGTGTGTGTGTGTGTGTGTGTATCAGAGGGTGTGTGTGTATCAGAAGGGTGTGTGTGTGTATCAGAGGGGTGTGTGTGTGTGTATCAGAAGGGTGTGTGTGTGTGTGTGTGTGTGTGTGTATCAGAGGGTGTGTGTGTATCAGAAGGGTGTGTGTATGTGTGTGTGTGTGTGTATCAGAGGGGTGTGTGTGTATCAGAGTGGTGTGTGTGAGTGTATCAGAAGGGTGTGTGTGTGTGTGTGTGTGTGTGTGTGTGTGTGTATCAGAGTGTGTGTGTGTATCAGAGGGTGTGTGTGTGTATCAGAGGGGTGTGTGTGTGTGTATCAGAGTGGTGTGTGTGTATCAGAGTGGTGTGTGTGAGTGTATCAGAAGGGTGTGTGTGTGTGTGTGTGTGTGTGTGTGTGTGTGTGTGTGTGTGTGTGTGTGTATCAGAGGGTGTGTGTGTATCAGAAGGGTGTGTGTATGTGTGTGTGTGTGTGTATCAGAGTTGTGTGTGTGTATCAGAGTGTTGTGTGTGTATCAGAGGGGTGTGTGTGTATCAGAGGGGTGTGTGTGTGTGTGTGTATCAGAGCGGTGTGTGTGTGTGTGTGTGTGTGTGTATCAGAGGGTGTGTGTGTATCAGAAGGGTGTGTGTATGTGTGTGTGTGTGTGTATCAGAGTTGTGTGTGTGTATCAGAGTGTTGTGTGTGTATCAGAGGGGTGTGTGTGTATCAGAGGGGTGTGTGTGTGTGTGTATCAGAGGGGTGTGTGTGTGTGTGTGTATCAGAGCGGTGTGTGTGTGTGTGTGTGTGTGTGTGTGTATCAGAGGGTGTGTGTGTACCGGGGGGATGTAGGGCTCATCAGGAGCACAGTGGTAGTTGGTCATGAGGGCGTGGAGCTGCAGTGAGTTGAGCTTGAAGCAGGTGTTGTGGATGTTCTGCACGTCCTGCATGGAGTACTTATCCATGGTCAGCAGGGTGGTAGCCTGGGGGAACACACACACACACACACACACACACACACACACTTATCATCGGTTGTTGCAGTTCAGAATAACTTGCTAATCCCCGTGCAGAAACTCTCTAGTGTTGCTGTTTTATTGTTTGTGTCCCACAGGTAGACTACTGTCCATCAGACTCACTTTCAATTAGTAATTTGTTTGGCTAAAAGCTCTTATAGCTCTTCTCTTGGCACTTATAGGTTCTCATGATGTATGTTGCATAATCTATAAGCCTGCTATGTTGGGGTCTATCAAGTTGTTATGCTCAGTGACCGATGCTCTTTTGTAAAGCTCTCTCTTGTAAGTCGCTTTGGATAAAAGCGTCTGCTGAATGAATAAATGTAAATGTAAACACCTCCACAAAAGCACATTGCACAAACGAACCAAACCAGGTTTGCAGCGTAATCGTTTTATACCTCAGGTCGGGCCTACAGGGGCGAGGGCGGGGCCTCCTACCTGCACGATGCGGCTGAGGTGGCAGTCTGCAGCCAGCTCCAGGCCCTGCTTCTCTGCCCAGGCCTCGATGTGGCTCAGCTGCTGCCGCAGGATGGCGCCCCAGTAGTGCGAGCACAGGCCAGACTCCGCCTCCGTCACCAGCTTGTTGAACAGCCACATGTTGACGAAGTGGAACAGCTGCGAGAACAGCTGGATGGTGAGCGCTGCGTTGACGCGACAACGGCGCAGCAGCGACATGGCCCCCGTCAGGGTGTGGAGCACGTCCTCTGTTTGGGGGGGGGGGGGGGGAAGAGGAGGGGAGAGGGTTAATGATCCCATAGTAACCTTGCGCTGCTGTCCCCGTTCCTGGGGAAGAGTCTTGGCCAATAGGGGGCTCTCTCTACACAAAGACAGAAAGAGAGAAAAAATAAGAGAGACATACAGAGATAAAGAGACTGACCTATCTTGGGTCTCTGTGGGTTCTGCTCCTCAGGGTCATCTAGGAAGGCAGGCATGTAGTTGTTGAGGTCAGACTGGAGACAATGGACCAGGTACCTGAGAGAGAGAGAGAGAGAGAGAGAGAGATGCAGGTTTCAGATCCCCACACAGCCAGGATAATGATAAATCCCACAGTGACTCAGAAGAGGCACAGGACCCCCTCTGGCCTCAGGAAACCTCGTCTCATGGAAACCACAAGTCTCCCCCCTAACTTCCTGTGAAGGTCATTCCACCCATCCCCCGCCCCTTCCTGACAGGATCCTCATAACAACTTCAGAAATAATGGTGCCAGCTGTCTGTCTGTACAGTACAGCCTCCAGTCCACCCTCTCTAAACAGCCTCCTCTACAGCTTTTAGTCTCCCCTCTTCTCTCTACGCCATACAGCCTCTTGATGTTCAGATATGGCCATAAGTTCCAGGACCTGGGTCCAATCACTGGCTACTGTGTTCTACAACATCCCAGGACACTGGACACACCATGGTGTTGTTGTTTTGGCCCCTTTTCAGTGATGTGGGATCACCTCCTATCCAAGCCTCTGAAGGACAGGGCATCTTGGTTGTTTTGCCTCGTCTCTCATCTCATTTAGTCTCTAGATTAGGGCGAATGTTTGACCTCCATAACAACCCTCTGTGTGCCGCTAAACCAGCCTGTTTCTGGTCTTCCCTCAGAGAGACTAGTCTCCTTTCCACATGACCCTACATGGTCCACAGTACCCTAGCCTGCCTGCCTGAACCCCCCACCCCCCCTACCTTGTAAGGACTGCTAGCATTGCAGACGTCCGATAAAACATATTCTTCCTTAAGAATTCAACACTTCAACATGGCTGCCATGCCAAACTTAAGTCGTACCCTCTCTCCAGGAGGGCTTGGGGTCGGTATTCAGACAGACTATAAACAAGGCGCTGCGCCGAGGCCTGGGTGAGGTCTCGCCTCAGGGGAGCGAGGTCGACAAACAGCCTCTTTAGCAACATGCTAACGGACCCGCAGTATCCTGGTTGTCATGTCACCAGAGCGACAGAGTGTCCCCATACAGAAAACCACAGCTGGGTCTGGAACGAGGATGAGGATCTGGCGGGAGGCTGGGTACGGAGGCCAAGGCTGGGTCAGGGGGTCAGAAGGTCGGGGGGGGGGGGTACTTACTTGAAGGCCATCTGGACGAGGTGCGCCAGGACGTCCTGAGCGTCCAGCGTGACACGGCTCAGGTCCTTGTCCTGCTTGACGAAGTTGAGCAGCTCCGAGGCGTTGGCCATCCAGAAGGCCAGAGCCCCCGCGATGTTCTTCTGCTTCTGGAAACACATACAGAGAGGACAGGGGGGGGTTAGGGAGAGGCCTGGAGAGGAGACTGGGAGGAGAAGGAGGGGGGGGGGGGGGGGGGGGTCTTTGGCATAGGCAGCGGCATTGACACATAGATAAGAGTTATAGAACCACCTCCCACCCCCTCCACTCCCCCATGACCAGACTCTGGGTTTTGACCGACAGCCTCCTTTAAAATGCAAGAGCATCACTGACACCTCAGTTTACAACGTCTAACGTCTCAGAGCAGGTTAGCCTTGACCACGAGTCTAGAATGTTCCAGGGCTGATCTCAGCGGCCCGGGAGGTTCTACAATGGTATTGTCGGTGTGGCAGAACCGCTGCTTCCTGAAACATCCGAGGCCATGGCTCTAGAACCGAGTGTCTGGTCAGCGAGCAGGTGCTGCCCCCATTTTTTCACTCAAGAGAGAGGGAGGGATACCCAAGGGCCGCTCACCTCCCTTTGTCTCGAGCCCTCCCCCCTCCTCCCCTCCCCCTCCTCCCCCACCCTGTTGGAGGAGAACAGCCAGAGAACAGACGGAACGCATCCAAAAGAACTGAAGACTGAAGATTAAACACAGGAGATACTCGTTCAAATGAGACAAACGCACAGACAGACAGAGCGACGGACGGACAAGACGGACGAAGGCAGCAACAGAGGGGGAGCGAGGAGGGTGGGGGGGGGGGGGTGTGGGGGGGGTCATCCCATCTCTCATCCACACGGTTGAGCGTTAAAAGACATGGACTGGGTCACATGGTGCCAAGAATTAACATGGAGGGAGCAGGAGGGGGAGGAGCCACAATTAAGAGCCTGGATTGGTTGGTTGGGCAAAGGCTTGTTTAGTACCAGGTTTCCAGGAAGCTGAATGAGGGTTATGTGTTTGTTTGTTTGTTTGTTGGTGGTTGTTGTTGTTGTTTAGAGTCCAGCTGTGGGAGGAGGGATTGTTATGGTGGTTTGGTTTCTGTTATGGATAAAAGAAGCATGGAGGACCGAGCCAAGCTGACTGGAGATCGAGAGAGAGAGAGAGAGAGAGAGAGAGAGAGAGAGAGAGAGAGAGAGAGAGAGAGGGAGAGGGAGAGGGTGGGAGAGAGAGAGGAGTCCTACCTGGTCACCTTCAGGTATCTCCTGTATGGAGGGGAGGGGGGGGGGGGAGGGGGGAGGAGGGGAAACACATTTGACAGGACAGAGAGAGAGACTGTCAACAGCTACGGTATGGACACAGTACACACAGGTATGTAACACAGACAGACAGACAGGGTATGGTCAGTTGGCTACTGCTACTAAAGCTTCTAACTCTCAGAGAAAGTCAGTGTTTGTGTGTGGTGGGGTCCAGTGATTAGGCTGCTGATTGGGGCAGTGGGAGGGGGGAGGGGGTCCTTGGTCTCCTGCAATCTTAAGGAGCTGAGGGGTTCAGACAAGGGAGAGGAAGACAGACAAGAAGAGAGGGCAAACATCTTCCTTCTCTTTGGGAGGGGCTGACACACCAATGGGCCTTTAAGGTGCAGCCAACACACAGACAGACAGACAGACGTCTAGACAGACCAGACAGACAGACAGACAGACGTCAACACAGACATAGGCAGACAGACGTCTAGACAGACACAGACAGACAGACGTCTAGACAGACGTCTACACAGACACAGGCAGACAGACAGACGTCTAGACAGACAAACAGACAGACATCCAAACACACAGACACAGGCACAGACAGACAGATGTCCAGACAGACGTCCAGACAGACGTCCAGACAGACGTCCAGACAGACGTCCAGACAGACGTCCAGACAGACGTCCAGACAGACAGACATCCAAACACATAGACAGAGGCAGACAGACCAATGTCCAGACAGACAGACAGACAGGTAGAGGTAGAGAGCGCTGGGGGTGACTCACCTGAATGACTCCTTCCATCATGCTCACCATCTTGTTGACGATGGCTATGACCTTGTGCGTCCTCTCGGCTGGGCTGAGGTCGGGCCGGTGCTGGGCGGACAGCACGAAGCGACAGGTCATGTAGAGGACGTAGGTGGGGGACAGCTTGAAGTGCACCGTGGAGCTGTTGGTGTAGTTGATGATGGCTGACAGGAAGGCATCCTCGGCTGTGGGCCACGCACACACACACACACACACACACACACACACACACACACACACACACACACACACACACACACACAGTTCTTATGTGACACAGAAGTGAGGTTGTACCTGTCCTCTAGGAATTATCCGTTGCTCTAGGTTGATGTGAAACCCTACCCACGTTCTGTCAACATTCTCTCTCTCTCTCCCCTGAACTCCAGTACAGGACAACTATATTGAACTGTCTCGCTATCGGATTGTCCCTGCATGCGAGTGTGTGAGTGAGTGAGTGGGGGAGAGAGAGAGAGAGAGAGAGAGAGAGAGTGGGGGAGAATCGAGAGAGAGAGAGTAAGAGAGAGGAATCGAGACAAAGAGAGAGAAAACACCAGCGAGGAGAAAGTGAGAGGCAAACAGAGAGACAGAGTGTTTCAGAGCAAGAGAGTGTTTCAGAAACACCAGAGCCTCGTAACAGAGATGCCTCGGGGTACTTACAGTTGTCCCTAAACTCTATACTGGCAGGCAGAGTCATTTCTGGACCCAGGCTGTCCTGCGACCTGCGAAGAGAGACCACATAATCGAGTGGTTGAGTGTGTGTGTACGCGTGTGTATGAGTATTAATAAAGTATTAATAAAGTATTCTGAATCTGAATGAGGTATTTACACTGCCCCCTCCATCAACACTCTCCCAGGGGGGACAGCCTTTGAAAACTAGCTCAGGGTGGTTGTGTTTGTGTTCCAGTACGTTATTGGCAAGCGGTCGAAGCAGGGATCCCATTTTTAACCCCCTCTCAAAGCTAAAGGAGGTCACACTTACACTGCAGACGACTGTGTGTTCCTTCTGTAGAGTGTGTGTGTGTGTGTTAGAGGGAGTGTGTTCCTTCTTTAGAGTGTGTGTGTGTGTGTTAGAGGGAGTGTGTTCCTTCTGTAGAGTGTGTGTGTGTGTTAGAGGGAGTGTGTTCCTTCTGTAGAGTGTGTGTGTGTGTTAGAGGGAGTGTGTTCCTTCTGTAGAGTGTGTGTGTGTGTTAGAGGGAGTGTGTTCCTTCTGTAGAGTGTGTGTGTGTGTGTGTGTGTGTTAGAGGGAGTGTGTTCCTTCTGTAGAGTGTGTGTGTGTGTGTGTGTTAGAGGGAGTGTGTTCCTTCTGTAGAGTGTGTGTGTGTGTGTGTGTTAGAGGGAGTGTGTTCCTTCTGTAGAGTGTGTGTGTGTGTGTGTGTGTTAGAGGGAGTGTGTTCCTTCTGTAGAGTGTGTGTGTGTGTGTTTGTGTGTGTGTTAGAGGGAGTGTGTTCCTTCTGTAGTGTGTGTGTGTGTGTGTTAGAGGGAGTGTGTTCCTTCTGTAGAGTGTGTGTGTGTGTTAGAGGGAGTGTGTTCCTTCTGTAGAGTGTGTGTGGAGTGTGTATAAGAGGTGTGTGTGTTCCTCACCTGCCATCCTGCTGCTCTCTGATCATGGGCTTGACCATGCCTCTCTCACTGCCATTGGTGCGCTCCATCTCCAGCTTCCCAGAACTCTGCAACACACACACACAGGATTTGCACAGGAAAGGTAAATAAAGTATGATTGTGTGTGTGTGTGTGTGTGTGTGTGTGTGTGTGTGTGTGTGTGTGTGTAGTACCTTGCTGATTGGGAGGGTAATGCCACTGTGGATGTCCCCCTGAGAATCGAAGTTTGTCTCAGGAACACTTCTACATATGAGGAGCAAGAGAGAGACAGAGAGAGACAGAGACAGCGAGAGAGACAGAGAGAGAGACAGAGAGAGATAGAGAGAGACAGAGAGAGAGAGGGAGACAGAGAGAGATAGAGAGACAGAGAGAGAGAGGGAGACAGAGAGAGACAGAGACAGAGAGAGAGACAGCGAGAATCAGTAGTGAGTATCTGAGGAAGAGGCTGTTATTTGATGAAACCACACCCATGGGTGCTACGCAAACAAACATGCCATAAACCCTTCAAACATGAGCGAACGCACACACACACACACACACACACACACACACAGTCAAACACACACACACACACACACACAGTCAAACACACACACACACTCCCTCCAACATGCATGTTAGAAGATAGATATAGCTGATAGAAATCCTCCCCCTCCTCTTAAGAGTATCACACAAGCCTAAATATACACCAGCCTGTTCTATGCTCTAATTAAATACAGCAAACCACATTAGAGGCCCCACGCAATGACAAGACCAGATTCACACAGCATGGTCCTCTGTGTGTGTGTGTGTGTGTGTGTGTGGGTGTGAGTGTGTGTGTGTGTGTGACAGAGTGAGCCAGATGAGATGGAGCGATAGAGAGCAAGATAAAGAGACATAGTGAAGGATCAATGGTCTTAAAGAGGCTTCAAGCTCAATCTGAACACCACATCCAATCACCATCTCCCTGTTCATTACTGCCTTCTCTCCCACACTCACACTTTATCTTGCATGTGCACACGCACACACACACACACTACACATTCCCATCCTACCTTGAGGCTAGCATGTGATCCTACAGACTTCACATGCCGATGGTTATTGACCACTACCGAAATAGCCACTCACCCTGTCCCTGAACAGTCAGCCAGTCAACAACCACCCCCCCCATCCAGTCAGCCAGCTGGAAAAAGTCATGCAGCTAGACAGACAACAAGTCATACTATCAGACAGACATCTAGGCAACCAACCAGACAGACAATCAGGCTGACATCCAGTCAGCTAACTAGACAATCCCAGTCAGTCAGACCCAAACAGACAGACAGACATCTGACGTCCATCAGAACGTCTCTGTGTGCCGCCGCATCTCTTACCCACCCTTCTCATCCTCTTTCTCCTCTCCTTAGTCCCCCCCCCCCTCCCCCACCCCTACCCCCCTATTATAATCCAGCCCAGCACCAAACTTGTTTTGGATGACCAGATTAAGAAGGTCGGCTCCAAAACCACAGCAACAACACACACACACACACACTCTGGACCAAGTCCAGAGCCTTCCCCCAGGTCTTCAGGAGAACCTCTAACCCCAGGGTAGTCCTACCTGGCCCAGCCTTGTGGAGAACAGAGTCAGCCTGAAATGATCCTGCCTGGACCAGGCCTGGTAATGCTCTGCAGGCAGGAGACTGAGCAGAGGAGAGCAGCTGCACTGGTGTGTGTGTCTCTGTGTGTGTGTGTGTGTGTGTGGGGAGGGCTGGATGTGTCAGCGCGCCACACCCCAAAACACACTGATCAGATTAGAGAGTTTGTCAGACGCTGTAGTTGCCTGCCACTCTCATTTCCGTCTCTCTCTCTCTCTCTCTCTCTCTCTCTCTCTCTCTCTCTCTCTCTCTCTCTCTCTCTCTCTCTCTCTCTCTCTCTCTCTCTCTCTTTCTCTCTCTTTCTCTCTCTCTTTCTCTCTCTCTCTCTCTCTCTCTCCCTCTCCCCCTCCCCCTCCCTCCCTCCCTCCCTCCCTCCCCTTGTTCTTCCCTGCCCCTCTCTCCAGTTCAACCCTCCCAGATGACTCCCAGGCAGGCTAAATCCCTCTGGTAACGTTCTCTACCCGCGTTCTGACCCAGACCAAGCCCCACCCAGCCCAGATGGCTGATGGGAGTCAGGGCGGGAAGCCCGTCCTGTCTATGTGGCGTGCGTTTCCACGGCAGCAACACGCTTGGCGCCGTGTCACAAGTTCCAGAGACGACACAGGATATGTCAATTATCAACGCACACACTGTAATCATGGGGTTTAAATAGGTCCTCCTTATAACATAGGACTCTTCCTGTCCTTTACCTGACCTTGAGAAAAAGGAAAACCTGTAAACTTAACTCTTTGAGTGTGTGTGTGTGTGTTTAACTTCCTACTTCTATTTTGAAATGTCCCTACCTGGTGGTTAATAATACATCTTTTCACAAAGCTAGAAGTCACCACAAGGAATGTGCATATGCATTCACACAAGTACCCATTTTCTTTTAGACCGGCCAACATTTCTTCCTTCCTTCCTTCCCCATACACACACACACACACACACACACACACACACCCTACCCAGACTTGTGGCGGCCCCTCATCATGGACCCCGGGTCTCTCTTGGCTCCCGGGTCGTAGCTCGGGTCCACAAACTTGAAGACGTGTCCGGAGCCGAACTGCAGCGTGGCGCCGCTGCGGAGCACCGTGGTGTCGGACACACGCTGACCGTCCACGTAAGTCTCCGCCTCCAGGCTGTGGGGCGTCACGGTAACCAGACCCTCGCTGTGCATCAGGTGACAGTGGTGGGGGAGGATGCCAGGACCAAACAACTGTAGAGGACACACACACACACACAGGAAGGAGCATTCCGTTTATTGGTCAAGAATGTCTACACGTACTACCCACTCTGTAAGGTCAAACATCGATCGCATGAAAGGTTGATCATCTTATGTGAAAGGGATATCGCGTATAAATAAATATTCATTTAGCAAACGCTCTTATCCAAAGCGACTTACAGTAAGTACAGGGACATTCCCCCCTGAGGCAAGTAGGGTGAAGTGCCTTGCCCAAAGACACAACATCACATAGTTACAGCCGGGGTTAGAACTCACAATCTTCCGCTCATGAGGCCAACACCTTAACCACTAAGCCACCTGACTGTCTAGACACACACCTGTATGGATCCGTCCTCTGTGTGGTCCGAGCCCACCTCCGTCAGGCTGTGCTGAAGACGATACAGCTTTGGTTTGTCTCTGGAGTCCGACCCATCTACACAGCGAAACGAGCGAGTCAGTACACACACACATACACACACACACATACACCTCATACCTAGTGTACATAAAGGCTTCAACATGTATTCTCTAAGGGGGTCTGGCTAAGAACTGGGGGAGTCTCAGTAGTGGCTGTGTGTTTTAGTAGAAGCAAAGCAGCATATTAGTTTAACAGTAGGAAGTCCTCTCCTGGTTGTGACTGGCTAACAGGAAGTCCTCTCCTGGTTGTGACTAGCTAACAGGAAGTCCTCTCCTGGTTGTGACTAGCTAACAGGAAGTCCTCCCCTGGTTGTGACTTGCTAACAGGAAGTCCTCTCCTGGTTGTGACTAGCTAACAGGAAGTCCTCTCCTGGTTGTGACTAGCTAACAGGAAGTCCTCTCCTGGTTGTGACTAGCTAACAGGAAGTCCTCCCCTGGTTGTGACTAGCTAACAGGAAGTCCTCCCCTGGTTGTGACTAGCTAACAGGAAGTCCTCTCCTGGTTGTGACTAGCTAACACAGGGGAGTCAAACTCGTGCCATCGCGGGCCAAGAGGGTGCAGGTTTTCGCGTTAACCAAGCCCCTACACCAGCTGATTTCACTAACGCGTTTCTCCACTTAGTGAAATCAAACTCGTTATTGATATCAGCTGGTGTAGGGGCTTGGTTAACGCGAAAACCTGCACCCTCTTGGCCCGCGATGGCACGAGTTTGACACCCCTGAGCTAACAGGAAGTCCTCTCCTGGTTGTGACTGGCTAACAGGAAGTCCTCTCCTGGTTGTGACTGGCTAACAGGAAGTCCTCTCCTGGTTGTGACTGGCTAACAGGAAGACCTCTCCTGGTTGTGACTAGCTAACAGGAAGTCCTCTCCTGGTTGTGACTAGCTAACAGGAAGTCCTCTCCTGGTTGTGACTAGCTAACAGGAAGTCCTCTCCTGGTTGTGACTAGCTAACAGGAAGTCCTCTCCTGGTTGTGACTGGCTAACAGGAAGTCCTCTCCTGGTTGTGACTAGCTAACAGGAAGACAGAAACAGAGGGAATCTGTTGTGAAGGCAGTATAGACCCTGGTAGACCACCTCCCTGGATACACCTCTGTACTAGCTCAGCCTGGTCTAGAGAAGAGAGGAGAGAGGAGGAGAGGAGAGGAGAGAGGAGGAGAGAAAAGGAGAGAAGAGAGAAGGAGGAGAGAGAAGGAGAGGAGAGAGGAGGAGAGAAAATGAGAGAAGAGAGAAGGAGAGGAGAGAGAAGGAGAGGAGAGGAGAGAGGAGGAGAGAAAAGGAGAGAAGAGAGAAGGAGAGGAGAGACAAGGAGGAGAGAGAAGGAGAGAAGAGAGAAGGAGAGGAGAGAGTGTTGGTTTTACCTTCATGGTGCCGATAGGCGTAGTAGGCATAGTGATTCCCTCTCCCTAGGTGGGTAAGCAGACATGCAGAAGAGGCCGCAGAGACACGCACATACACACACGCACACACACACACACACCATGCCAGAGGAAGGCAGGAGAGAGATCATACACACACAGACACACATAGCAGAGGGTGAAAAATGCAGCAAGGAGAAAAGGCAGCACCCCTTCATTCCTTTGCCCCGGACACACACACACACACACACACACACACACACACACACACACACACACAGACACAGACAGACACACACACACACACAGACACAGACAGACACACACAGACACACACACAGACACACACACACAGACAGACACACACACACTATCCCAAAGCTTCCATTGGAACGGTACGCTCTCCACGCAAGCAAACGCACCTTCAGCCCCAGCCCCTTCACACTCTCTCACACACACACACACACACACACACACACACACACACACACACACACACACACACACACACACACACACACACACACACACACACACACACACACACACACACACACACACACACACACACACACACACACACACACACACACACACACACACACACACACACACACACACGCTCTCTCCGGTCCACAGTGGCACCCAGGGAAGATCATGCAGCGAGGTCCATTAGGAGTCGCCAGTCTGAAGTAGCATTCACCTCCATGCCCTTCCTGTCGCCTAACAGGAAGTGGTCGACCTAACTCTCCCCTGACCAGTGTTAGTCTGAGCAGAGACAGGGGCGGCTCTGTTAGACAGCAGGGGGGGGGGGGTGGAGGGGGGGCCGGGGGGTTAACAAGCAGCTGTTAAAAGGTTTGGGGGAGATGGGTCCAGGGGTTTTGGGGGGGGAGGGGGAGACAGGCCACTCACCTTGGTAGAGGAAACAGATCACAGACCTGGTGACACTTCGTCACCTGACCTGTTTCACTCTAAGCCCTCTGCTGCTGGAGGCTACTGCACCCTTAGAGCCAGGCACTGGGTGTGTGTGTGTGTGTGTGTGTGTGTGAGGAGAACTGACCCTCATGGTTGAAACAGAATGTGTGTGGATGCTCGCACATGTAAATGTCAGCCTACTTTTTTGAACCACTCGAGAAAGTGTGTGTGTGTGTGTGTGTGTGTGTGTGTGAGTACCTGGGCTGAGCTCCACCAGATAAGGCAGTTTCTCCGGGGGGAGCGACGTGTGCAATGGCCCGTCCAGGGGCCTCCCTCGCTGTGCCTTGTCCTCTGGCTTGCGCCCCCCCTTCCTGGAGGATTGGTCTGGAGGTCTCCTTTTCAGCTGGAACACCAGATTTCCTGGACGTAACAGACACAAGAAGTAGTGACCACCAGTGACCAGCAGGGGGCAGCATGACATCCAGGTAAATGTAGTTCTCAACTGGCAAATGCCCGAAAACTACGACACAGCAGGGGCACAGGAAGTCCTCCTCACCTCGGTCGCTGGGCCAGTCTCTGAAGATCTGCAGGGGACAGTCTGTGTCGTCCAGGATCACTTCCTTCCCAGACTTATCATCCGTTTGCTGTCGCAGGACAGAAACACACACGACCTTCTAACAACCTTCCAATGACACGCTTCTATCAACCAAACACAACCTTTCATCAGCCGCACACAAGCTTTCTCAACGACGCACAAGCGTCCATCAACCACACACAAGATTCAACCAACCGCACACAACCTTTTACAGTATAACACATATATTTATCCTGCTTTGCTCATATTGTCTGGTACAGTACAGACACTCGTGCATTACTGTGTGCACATGCGCACAATGCCCAGTGTACAAGGGTGGGCTGAGGACAGCTGTCCAAGGGGCTTTTAATGTGATTGGCCACGACTGTTGCTGTCATTAATATGATTGGCTGTTGCCGGAGCTGACAAACGGTAGGGAGGGAGAGGCAGGAAGGTCACGCTGTGTTGGTATGGCGATGTCTGACACACACACACACACACACACACACACACACGTAGATAAACGTGTTGCATCTGCTTGTCTGGCACGCTAGCAAAATCCAATTCAATTACTATCATAGCAGCCTGAGCCAAGCATGAGAGATGAGAGAGAGACACAGCAACAGAGAGGAAATATAACCTTATATATGGAGGGTTTATCCTAGGGCAAGGCCGGTTACCGTAGAAACTTTCAATCAGCTTAAATGGTTTTCAGCCCCACCCTGCCTATACCCCTGTCACCACGGAAACAGACTGACACACGGTCGCCATGGGGGCGGAAGGGCCCTGTGTCTGTTTGAGCTGGGATGTCTGAGGTGTGAGTGTGCGTGTGTGGGGTGGAAAAGGGAGGTATTAGATAGCCCTGTCAGGGGTGTTCAGGGGGGAGGTAGGGGTGGTAGGTAGGTGTGGTAGGTAGGGGTGGTAGGTAGGGGTGGTAGGTAGGGGTGGTAGGTAGGGGTGGTAGGTAGGGGTGGTAGGTAGGGGTGGTAGGTAGAGGTGGTAGGTAGAGGTGGTAGGTAGGGGTGGTAGGTAGGGGTGGTAGGTAGGGCTGGTAGGTAGGGGTGGTAGGTAGGTAGGGGTGGTAGGTAGGGGTGGTAGGTAGGGGTGGTAGGTAGGGGTGGTAGGTACCCGAGCGATGCAGTACTCCCTGGGGTTCTCCTTCTCCAGGCCGTACTTCTCCAGTGCTTCCACCACAGCAAGGTCAGCCATGTCTGAGGTCGACAGCAGGATGGTCTTATAAGGGATGTTGGGCTTCAAGCTGTCAGCGTAGATCCGCAATGTTCCTCCTGCATGCACACACACACACACACACACACACACACACACACACACACACACACACACACACACACACACACACACACACACACACACACACACACACACCACACACACACACCACACACACACACACACACACACACACACACACACACACACACACACACACACACACACACACACACACACACACACACACACACACACACACACACACACACACACACACACACACACACACACACACACACACACACACACACACACACACACACACACACACACCACACACACACACCACACACACACACGGGGGTTAGACAGACACACACACATTTCTCTTTTCCTGTCTTCCCTCTGGACAAACGGTTTTGTGGTCTTTCCTTTGCAGAGATATTCCACATCCGAGACGGCTGTGCTGACTGGCAGAGGTCACTCACACAGCTGGTGTGTGTGTGTGTGTGTGTGTGTGCAGGAGGAACATTGAGAATCTACCCTGACAGAGTCTACGCTGTATCGAGTCTTGTGAATCTGTTGTTGAGGCTAAAGCTGATTTTATCAAATCAAACGATTAAAAATAAATAAATGAATAACCGCACAAGGAAAGTTTTTTCGTATTGTATTCATCTTGGCTATCAGTGCCTCTGCACAGCAACCCCACCTCCCTCCCCCCCACCTCCCTCCCCCCCCTCAGCAGTAGCAGTCACAGAGAGCTTGCTGTCTGGACCTGGAGGGGGGAGAGGGGGTGGAGGGTGTGTGTGTGTGTGTGTGTGTGTGTGTGTGTGTGTGTGTGTGTGTGTGTGTGTGTGTGTGTGTGTGTGTGTGTGTGTGTGTGTGTGTACTTGCCTGCTGTTTACAAAAAAAAGGCTAAAGCAGTTTAGGGTCTGTCTGTCTGTGTTATTATATAAGAGCTGGTGGGAAAGTGAAATGAGCACTAGACACAAACACACACACACACACTGACACACACACACACACTGACACACACACACACACACAGACCTTGACACAGACACAGACAGAACAACACCACAAACACACAAAACACCCACAGAAACACAACAAACACACACATACAGACAACCTATGACACTTATTAAGGGACTTGTTGCTCTTGTTGGTCATTTGCTGACACGATTGCAATTTTGAGGTCCATGCTGTTTAAATTAGGTTGTTATTTAACTGTTTAATTGACTAACTTGTGGTTCTTCCCTTCAGCACTTAATTAGTTTCCCACAATGTATGCTACCTGCAATGCTTGAGGCTGGTTGTTATGCTCAGTGACCGAAGCTCTTTTGTAAAGCTCTCTCTTGGAAGTCGCTTTGGATAAAAGCGTCTGCTAAATGAATAATTGTAATTGTAACCACACTGACACCTGCAGCCACCAACAGATAGAAAGATTAAAACACACACACACACCTGAGTCAGGGCGGCCGTCGTTGCTCTTGAACTCCTGGATCCTCTTCTCCAGCTTCTGCTGCCTCCTCCTCTTCATCACCACCTCTGGGTTGGAGATGGTCCTCGTGAAGCTGGTGTCCGGCATGTCCCTGTACACCTCCGCTGCCAGCCGAGAGTTCTCCCTGGGGTCAGGGGTCAAAGAACGTTAGTGAGGAGGGTAGGACGTTTGGACGAGGTGGACTCAGAGATGAGAGAGTGGGGGTCTCTCTGGCCCTGTGGTGCAGTGAGAGGGGGGTAGGGTAGGCAGAGTGTACTGTAGGTTTAGTAGGAATGTTCTGTTCAATGTGATGTCCTGGTTTATAAATTGTTCAGAAGAGAGATGAGATGAGACAATCCATTATTTGTCCTGCTTTGGGGAGATTTCAGTTTGCAACAGCAGAGTACAGTACAGCACTCATGGGTAGCAATATAATATATTAAAATATCTAATATAGTATAGATCGTTTTGTTGTTGTTTTTGTTGTATTTTATTGTTCATATTGTACTGGGAGTTTTGGGACTTTGGACATTAATATCTTCCTGCCTGAAGACTGCGGATCTAAACTAGCTCTGTGGCTAACTATAGCCCAACGGTTGTGTTGTGCGTGGCGGGCTAAACAAACTAATGAACTAGTGTGTGTGTGTGAGTGTATGTGTGTGTGTGTGAGAGTGTGTGTGTGTGTGTGTGTGTGTGAGTGTGTGTGTGTGTGTGTATGTGTGTGTGTATGTGTGTGTGTGTGAGAGTGTGTGTGTGTGTGAGAGTGTGTGTGTGTGTGTGTGTGTGTGTGTGTGTGTGTGTGTGTGTGTGTGTGAGTGTGTGTCGTCCTACCCGTCCTCTCTGCTCAGGCTCTGCTGCTCGTCTCCATCAGGAATGCGGGCGAACGCCTCCTTCTCCCTCTTCTTCTCCTTCTTCTTCTCCTTCTTCGACAGCGTCCGCTTGAAGTTCTGGATCACGCCGTCCTTCTCCTTCTCCGGCCCGTTGCTCTGCATCTTCTGTGGGGGGAGGAGAGGGATGGAGAGGGGGAGGAGAGGGGGAGGACGGTGAGGCTCGTTGCTGGGTGGGGGTTTGTTAAGGCTGTCTGGCGGACCGGGAGCGCAAGGGCCCTTTACAGCTCCGTGGACAGGGGTACTTATCCTGTCATTGGTCAGCCGTGTATCCATGCGTTTAAGACACACACCCACACACACACACACACTTTTCTAGGGCCAGGGGAGAGCGGTACGCCTGGATCAGGGAGTGGAAAGAGGCTTTGAGGGAATGTGTCAAGAAGTCCTCCGTAAAGCTCTCTCCATCTCTCTGGAGAGAGGAAGGAGGAGAGAGGGAGGAGATGAGGACGAGGGCACAGAGAGATCAGAGAGAGAGAGAGAGAGGAGAGAGAGAGACACCAGAGAGCAGGTATTGGAAGACCCACCCAGACCAGGCAGAGCTCGACAGGGCTGGGGGCAGCAGAGGGGGCAGCAGTGGGGGCAGCAGTGGGGCAGCAGAGGGGGCAGCAGTGGGGCAGCAGGGGGGCAGCAGAGGGGCAGCAGAGGGGCAGCAGGGGGGCAGCAGGGGGGCAGCAGGGGGGGTCAGGGATGATGCTGCTGGTAGGAGGGGATGATCGTTACCTTGGGGATGATGTCGTTCTCGTTCTTCAGGACGAAGCGCCCCTCTCGGTCGTCCTTGTTCCAGTTGAGCTGAACCACCAGAGGCTTCTCATCCAGGTCCAGCTTACGCTCTTCTGAGCCAAACACAAGCACCAGTTAACCCACACTAGCTATCCCAGACTAGTTAACCCACACTAGTTAACCCACACTAGTTAACCCACACTAGTTAACCCACACTAGCTATCCCAGACTAGTTAACCCACACTAGTTAACCCACACTAGCTATCCCAGACTAGTTAACCCACACTAGCTATCCCAGACTAGTTAACCCACATCAGTTAACCCACACTAGCTATCCCAGACTAGTTAGCCCACACCAGTTAACCCACACTAGCTATCCCAGACTAGTTAACCTACATCAGTCAACCAACACTAGTTATCCCAGACTATAGTTAACACACACCAGTTAACCCACACTACTTATTCTAGGCTAGTTTACCACACTCGTTACCTCAGACTAGTTACCATAGGTCATCCCATTCACTTGTTAACACTGAACAGATCAAGGGTGCTCATAAATTTTCCCAGGACCCACACATGCATGCATGCGCACAAACGCACACACACACTCACACACACACTCACCCCCGCTGACGTGGACCTCGTAGAGGGAGTATTTGGGTGAAGACAGCATCCTCATGTCCGGCCGGAACTTCTCGGCCAGCGTCTCGATGACGTCCTGTGTGGTCGCAGTGCTCGACACACGGATGCACTTGGTGGCAAAGTTCCCCGCCACACGGTCCTGGAAGTAGAACCTCATGACGCCATGGAACTCCAGGTCCTGAGGAGAGAGGAGGAGGAGAAGAGTTAGGCTTCTGGAAACTTCTCTGCTATGAGAGTCGTGAGCGAGCCAACATAAGTGATTGAGAAGGAGGGTGAGGACAAAGAGAGAGAATCAGAAGGACTTCTTCTGGGACAAAAGGGAATACAAGGAAGCTGGCTAGCCTGGGGTTAGATGATCGTGTTTCAGAGCCACACGCGCAGACCGAGAGAGAGGGAGAGAGAGAAAGAGAGAGAGAGAGCGAGAGAGAGAGAGAGAGAGAGAGAGAGAGAGAGAGAGAGAGAGAAGAGAGAGAGAGAGAGAGAGAGAGAGAGAGAGAGAGAGAGAAAGAGAGAGAGAAACAGAGAGAGAGAGACAGAGAGAGAGCGAGAGAGAGAGCGAGAGAAAGAGAGAGAGAGAGACAGAGAGAGAGCGAGAGAGAGAGCGAGAGAAAGAGAGAGAGAGAGAGAGAGAGAGAGAGGTGGAGACAGGCGCCTGGAGACAAGAAGCAGTTCTCTTTATTCCAGTAACAATGGCAGCCAGCAGATCTGTGTGTGTAGCACTGCTGGAAGATTAACATCTTAGTCCTTCAAAACAGGCAGATTACACCTGGGGAACAAGAGCCTTGGCTCGTACGCACACACACACACAGACACACACACACAGACACACACAGACACTACACCAGGACAATATGAAACAGGGCTGGCTTCAGACCACACCTAGCCCCAGGGATGAGATGTCACACTGTGTGAGGCACATGGCTTTAACAGCAGGGATTTGGGCGACCCTTTCAGTTTACCTGCAAACACACCAAGCTCCCCAAATCGCTCTCGCCCCTACCCCAAAAAATGACCACACATGAAAACAGTCACATGATACAACATCACTAAGTACCCACCAAAATGGACACAAGAATGTAGGTTATACAAACATGTGTATATTTGTACTTACAAATCACTTTTAATACCTTGTACATACTCTGTATATTCTGCTTATGCTACCTGTTTTGCACTTCTGGATGGACGCTAACTTCAATGTCTTACCCTGTACTTATTTGTGTGTAATGACATTAAAATAGAATCTAATCTATTCTATAATCCCACCAATTTACACTCTCCTCTCCTAGTCCAGAATAGGTGTACTTCCCACATCACACCAGAAGGGGGCAGTAACACCCTGTCCACTTTGATCTGAGGTCCCCCATCCTCTGATCTTTAACATCCTGACTGTGTCCTCCTAAGTCAACTGTGTCAAACTAGTGCCATCGAGGGCCAAGAGGGTGCATGTTTTCACTTCAACCAAGCACTACACCAGCTGATGCCACCAAGTAGAGAAACTCATTAGTGAAATCAGCTGGTGTTGTGTTTGGTTGACTCGAAAACCTGCGCCCTCCTGGCCCTCGATGGCACGAGTTTGACACCTCTGCACTAAGTGGACTGGACACCCACTAGACCACAGGTGTCAAGATCCAGTCCTGGAGGGACACTCTCCAGAAGGTTTTAGATGTTTTCCTGCTCCAGCACACCTCCACAGAGCTTGATAATGACCCTTCATTAGAATCAGGTGTGCTGGAGCAGGGAAACATCTGAAGCCTTCAGGAGAGCGGCCCTCGAGGACTGGAGTTTGGCACCCCTGACTTAGACAGCCATGATAGTTACACAAGTAGCTAGATCAGGGGTGGGCAATCCTGGTCCTCGAGGGCCGCTGTCCTGAAGGTTTTAGACGTTTCCCTGCTCCAGCACACCTGATTCTAATGAAGCGTCGTTATCAAGCTCTGTGGAAGCCTGATGAGGACCAGGGTTGCCCAACCCTGAGCTAGATGGACAAGCCAAGAACTTCACCATGCTAGCAGCTAGCCATGTCCATTTCATATTACCACCAGGATGCTAGCAGCCAGCTACCCATATCAATTCCATTAAGACCATGTAGCAAACAGCTAGCCCAGTCCATATGATATTACATCCAAGCAGCTAGCTTCCATCTTGTTATGCCAACATAACAATCCTACCAATTAGCTAGCTAGCAGCTAGTAAGCCACCCATGCTAAGGCCTGGTGGTAATATCAACATACAACATGGACCCAACAGAAGTACCTTGTATCTCGCCAATGCCAACACACCATTGCCAGTGAAGTACCTCCCTGCTAGATAGCTGTGCCAACGCAGCA
Source organism: Neosalanx taihuensis (assembly GCA_030340665.1). Classification (NCBI taxonomy): domain Eukaryota; kingdom Metazoa; phylum Chordata; class Actinopteri; order Osmeriformes; family Salangidae; genus Neosalanx; species Neosalanx taihuensis. The sequence goes on along the minus strand of CM059299.1, from coordinate 1,176,236 downwards.
TTACCACTAAAACAGTTAGCAGCATGCCAGCTGTGCCAACATATGAGATGACTCCTGATGAACCAGGCCAGAGTGGATCCAGATCATGTGACAGGAGATCAGCCTATGGCGGACACCACATGGATTATCCTTAATCCCATCAGGGTCCCCAGTCATGCTTTCTACGAAGGCTCGCTGCGTAACAGACAAGCATCAGGACAGATGTGTGTGTGTGTGTGTGTGTGTGCAAGCGTCAGGTGTTTGTTAGAGATCAAACAGCTCTGAGGTTGCATTATAGTGACAAAGGGGAGTCATGTGGCGCAGGGGGTTAGGGAGTCGGGTTAGTAAGCAGAAGATCCCCGGTTCAAGCCCCGGTTGTGCCAACAAGATGTTATGTCCTTGGGCAAGGCACTTCACCCTACTGTCCTCAGAGGGAATGTCCCTGTACTTGCTGTTAGTCGCTCTGCATAAGAGCGTCTGCTAAATGAATACATGTAAATCATCCCCTTCAGAGAGGGGATTGGCTACAGGTGTCAGTCAGTGTTCCCAGCATGGTGGATGAGAGCTGAGACCTTGTCCACTGTGTGATGTGAAGAGAAACACAGGCTGTTACATCATCGATCTGCTCTGACCTCAGACTTCAGCTGGCCTGAACGATAAGTTACATACACAAGCACACACACACACACACACACACAGGGAGACTCAGAGACACCGGTGTACTGTACTGTGTTCTTAACCTGTTTTTGTATGTACCAACAACGCTGGTGAGTCCTCGGCGGTTAATTATGCATATCTCTACACTTGGAGTGTCGTGTTCCTGTTGAGTCAATGTAGCGTGGAAGAGAGAGCAGAGAGAGAGTAGGACTAGAGAGACGCGTCATGTTTGTTAGCTCTCTAAAGAGAGATGAGGCAGGAGGCTGCATTCAAAACACATGAGCTCACAGGCTCAGGTCAGGTGACCCAGGTGAGACAGAAACAGGAAGTGCAGGCGGGCGTGCATTCAGGGAAGGAGGCGGGGCCTGGCTCGAAACTCGGCTACAGTGTAACCACACACGAAAACAAGCTCTTCCCCAAGCTGTGGGGCCTGACGAGAGACAACAGGCACGGCCACACACACACACACACACACATACATATACACACATACATATATACACATACACACACACACACACACACAGTGTTACTGAAGCTCCAAGGCTGTAATGTATCATAAACTCTGAGTGACCCTTGCCCCCCCCTCTCCCCCCCCCTTCTCCCTCCCTCCCTCCCTCCCTCTCTCCCTCCCCCTCCCCCCCCCCCCACCTCCTTGAGAAAACAGGCTGCTTTCACCTCAGCAGACATCTATTAATAAAGGATAGACTCGTCATCCTAGACTGGTGAGCGCCACGCTTCGTCGCTCAGCTCATCCACCTGCCCCATGATTCACATCCCGCTACCCAGCATGCCTTGCTGGTGTCCGGTGGGAGCTCTGAACACTGGAGGAAGACATGGCGTTCAGCACACTGGGGCCAGGTCTCCCAGCACACACACACACATATTCAGCATAAACACACATGCTCTCGGCCTTCAAGACTATAAGAGGGCCCTGGGGACCCAGACTACATGATGAGGTCAGGAGCGGTCGCGGTCACTCACACACACACACACACACACACACACACACACACACACACACACACACACACACTCGCTCCCCTGAGCCAGAGGCTGAGTTACAGGCAGTCATACAACATAGCAGAACAGATGCTGCTGCGTGCTGCTGACACACAGCCTGGCAGAGCCCAGTGCAGAGCAGCAGGACAGACTGGTGTGGAGCGGAGGGTGGGGGGTGGAGGTCTGGGGGGGCGGGGGGGTGGGGGGCGGGGGCTGGGGGGGGTCATGGTATAGTGGCGTCAGGCCAGCCCAGGGAGGGTGGGTGAACTAATCCTGTGTCTGGGTCCCAGACTGCAGGAGAGGAAGAGAGGGAGGGAGGAAGAGAGGGATAAAGGAGAGATGGTGAGGGGGCTCCCTCCTTCCTCTTACTCTGCTGCCTCTACCTTCCTCTGCCTCTCTCTCCTTCAACCCCTCCCCGCTCCTCCCACCCTCTCTCTCCCCTTCTCATCCTTCTCTTCCTCTCAGTCATCCATCCCTCCCACCCTCTCCCTCTCCCCCCCCCCCCCCCCCTCCATCTCTGGACTACAGTCTAGTTAACGTTCCTTAATCTCCACCCTGCTTCTCACCAGCAAACCCCTAATCATGAAATCCCAGGCACCATGCTCCCCCCACTCTACTCCAGGAAGAACACCCTGTGTGTGTGTGCAGGGTGTGTGTGTGTGTGTGTGTGTGTGTGCAGGGTGTGCATCTCCCATGTCACATGACCTGGGTCCCGACCTCGAGCTCCGCCCAGGTCACTCAACACACTTCCTGCTCCGAGTCCAATCAGCTTCCTGCTGGAAGCCAAAACACTGGGCTGTATTTAACGGTGCGAGTGCGTTTGATTTGAATCACAGTTCATCCCTACAGGGCCCGCTCTGGTTTAAATAGGATTCCTCCAAGTGTTTAAGTATGTGTAGATGAGTCACCGGGGCTGGGGCACAAGCTCACCCGGAGTTACCCAGTAGGGGCAACAGGGGGAGGGGTTTAGGGATTAGCTAATCTGATTAGCCGACCTGTTTGTGTACAGGGACAGATTAGAAATCCGCGGGTCTGGACACAAGTCTGGCTCAAGAGGAGGAGGGGGGCGGAGGAGGAGGGGGATGAGGAGGAGGGGAAAAGAGAAGGGGGGGAGGGGAGGAATGAGGAGAAGAGGAGGAGAGCAGGAGTGTTTCCAGTTTTGTACTAGATCACTCACATGCAGCCCCCTTACAGCCTGGGTTGTAGAGTAGCCTGACTTGACCTCTCCTCTCTCTATTTCCCTCCCTCCCTCCCTCCCTCCCTGACATGCAGTTAAACGGGCCAGCTGACTGTTCCTAACTCTTTCTTTTCCTTTTCCTCTCCTCCTCCTCCTCTGCTCCCTCCATCCTGCTCGCTGGGAGCTCGTTAGGGCAGAATGCAGCTCGCTCACGCTGCACTACCCCCTCGACCCCGCACACACTGGGGCCCCCAACCTGGAGGGAGGGAGCTAGGGAGGGAGAGAGATAAAGACAGAAAAACAGAGAGAGAGAGGAGAGAAAGAAAGAAAGAAAAAGAAAGAGACAAAGAAAGAGACAAAGAAAGAGAGACAGAGGCCCCTTGCAGCAGTAGCATGTTTAATCAGTGGCTTCAGGGATCTGTTAACTTTGAGGGGTCGATGTGGAAACAGAGAGAGAGAGAGAGAGGGGGGGGGGGGGAGGAGGGTTGAAGGGGGGAGGGGTGTATAGGCGAGGCGAGGAAGGGTACTGGAGGACGAGGCGGGATGTTCTGTTCCTTCATGACAGGAATCCAATACTGGCCTCCTTGTTAGATACAAGAGCACTGCCCTACAATGATGCACACTACCCTACAATGATAACACACTACCCTACAATGATAACACACTACCCTACAATGATGCACACTACCCTACAATGATGCACACTACCCTACAATGATGCACACTACCCTACAATGATGCACACTACCCTACAATGATAACACACTACCCTACAATGATAACACACTACCCTACAATGATAACACACTACCCTACAATGATGCACACTACCCTACAATGATAACACACTACCCTACAATGATAACACACTACCCTACAATGATGCACACTACCCTACAATGATAACACACTACCCTACAATGATGCACACTACCCTACAATGATAACACACTACCCTACAATGATAACACACTACCCTACAATGATGCACACTACCCTACAATGATAACACACTACCCTACAATGATAACACACTACCCTACAATGATGCACACTACCCTACAATGATAACACACTACCCTACAATGATAACACACTACCCTGCAATGATGCACACTACCCTACAATGATAACACACTACCCTGCAATGATGCACACTACCCTACAATGATAACACACTACCCTACAATAATAACACACTACACTACAATGATGCACACTACCCTACAATGATAACACACGACCCTACAATGATAACACACTACCCTACAATGATAACACACTACCCTACAATGAGGCACACTACACTACAATGATGCACACTACCCTACAATGATAACACACTACCCTACAATAATAACACACTACACTACAATGATGCACACTACCCTACAATGATAACACACTACCCTACAATGATAACACACTACCCTACAATGATAACACACTACCCTACAATGAGGCACACTACACTACAATGATGCACACTACCCTACAATGATAACACACTACCCTACAATAATAACACACTACACTACAATGATGCACACTACCCTACAATGATAACACACTACCCTACAATGACGCACACTACCCTACAATGATGCACACTACCCTACAATGATAACACACTACCCTACAATGACGCACACTACCCTACAATGATAACACACGACCCTACAATGATAACACACTACCCTACAATGACGCACACTACCCTACAATGATAACACACTACCCTACAATGATAACACACTACACTACAATGATGCACACTACCCTACAGTGATAACACACTACCCTACAATGATAACACACTACCCTACAATGATGCACACTACCCTACAATGATGCACACTACCCTACAATGATAACACACTACCCTACAATAATAACACACTACACTACAATGATGCACACTACCCTACAATGATAACACACTACCCTGCAATGATGCACACTACCCTGCAATGATGCACACTACCCTACAATGATAACACACTACCCTGCAATGATGCACACTACCCTACAATGATGCACACTACACTACAATGATGCACACTACCCTACAGTGATAACACACTACCCTACAGTGATAACACACTACCCTACAATGATAAAGCACCCTGCAATGATATATAGATCCTATACTGATTCATACTACCCCATATTATACTATCCTACCAAGAACACTAGCGCTAATGCTACCATGCTAACTACCATGGACTGATCAGATGGGGCAGAGTGTTATCAGCTGACACACTCAGCAAACACAAAGTGTCCAGTTCCTGTGTGTGTGTGTGTGTACGTACTAGACAACATTAGGGGGGGACTAAAGATACAGGGATTCAATTACAATAGACACCTCATAAACACACACGTACAAATACACACACACACACACACACAGTGTCCAGGCTTTGTGGTGACCAGCATCTATCAGACTGCCCCCCTCCCCCCAATCCATGCGACTCTAACACCCCCCCCCCCCCCCCCCATCCCTTCCCCCCTCCCTCCGGCTGTCCTGCCCTGCTCCAGCTGACCCCTCACAGGGGAGGAGGGGGGAGAACAAAGCCTCTCTTTCACCAAAAACACTTGTTGCCTCTCTCCCTCCCTCCCTCCTCACCTCCCCCCTCCCCCCACACCTCCCTCACAGAGAGAGAGAGAGAGAGAGAGAGAGAGAGAGAGAGAGAGAGAGAGAAAGAGAGAGAGAGAGAGAGAGAGAGGGGGGGTTAGTTTCGATCAAGTCTCTTTGGGCCGGGGGTGGAGAATTCACAGGCTACAACCGTGCTCACTCACACAGAGACACACACTCACACACACTCACACACACTCACTCACTTATCAGTCCGTTTCAGGATACAGCAGAGCAGCAGGGAGGGGTCATAGAAGTGTGTGTATTGTGTGTGTGTGTGTGTGTGTGTGGGTCAGGCCTCCACGCCCCGACAACAGTCTCCGTGGAAACCCAAGCAGGACTAGCTGAAAACATACCGTCTCTAAGTTGGAGGGTCAGGAGTTAACACATCATACACCACTCTCTCACACACACACACACACACACACACACTTAAAACAATCCTCACACATCCTACCTGGAGTTGAGGCAACAAGTGAAACACACTACACAAATGAAGCATGCAACACACACACACATACACACACACAACACCGCAGTAACACAGACAAACAGTCATCAGTGACGCTCAGATCTGCAGGTGCTGCAGAGAGCTCATTCATCCAAGGTTAGAACCGTGTGTGTGTGTGTGTGCATGCGAGTGTGTGTGTGTAGCCAGGTGCCAGACCCCTGCATGCAGCAGATGTGCATCTGAAGGGCTGATTTGGGGGCAACTGAAGTGTGTGTAGTGTGTATGTGAGCTTGACAAACTGGGCTAGACTCAGCAGTTTCCCACAGGCTTAACAC
>CM059299.1:1150000-1165000 GCA_030340665.1 Neosalanx taihuensis | reverse complement strand
GACCACATATGGCCAACTCATCACTATCCCTCTTACTGATAGAGAGAGAGAGAGAGAGAGAGAGAGAGAGAGAGAGAGAGAGAGAGAGAGAGAGTTATAGAAGGTTGTGTATGTTTTACAACCAGTCTGTTGTGCGAGAGTGAAAGTGACATTACAGACACAGGGCTGACCTCTGACCCTCCGAGGTGGCTTACTGGAGTTGAGCCTAGGGTCCATTCAGAGGACGAGGGGGAATAAGAGAGAGAGAGAAGGAATAGGATAGAAAGAGACTGCCAATGGCTGTGATAAAAACACACCCAACACCACACACAGATGGTGCCAACACAAAGTGGAATGTGAACAGTTGACGAAGAAATCCTAAACGGGCATGTTTTGGTCACAAGTCTCACCAAGCCTTTCAAACAGAACTTCTCAGAGCAGACAGACAGGCTGGCTACAGACAGACAGACAGGCTGGCTACAGACAGACAGGCTGGCTACAGACAGACAGAGACAGGCTGGCTACAGAGACAGACAGACAGGCTGGCTACAGACAGACAGAGACAGGCTGGCTACAAACAGACAGACAGGCTGGCTACAGACAGACAGACAGGCTGGCTACAGAGACAGACAGACAGGCTGGCTACAGAGACAGACGGACAGGCTGGCTACAGACAGACAGACAGGCTGGCTACAGAGACAGACAGACAGGCTGGCTACAGACAGGCCAACCTACACTCAATACAGATTCAATTACAGCCAATAAGACTTGCAGATCTAACAAACAGTCAGTAAGCAGCCAGAGACCTGCTACAAAAACAGCCACGCACACACCTAGCTAGCTGTGCCAACCCTGCGAGCACCTCCAGAGACCATAAACTACAAACCCCCTGCAGAGACACAGCTCAAAACTACAACCCCCATAAAGACCTCCCCAGAGACACAACCCAAACATGGGGGTCAGGACCTCCACAAAGGCTCTTATCAGCCTGAAAAACTGAACGCTAACAGCTGAACACTGAGCAGAAGTCCAGAGCAAGCTAAATGGGTCTGCACTATCTCACTAACACACACACATGCACACACCACTTCAGACCTGCAGACTTGGAAGGTTCTGGAATGGACGGACTGATAGATTTGTCAAGTCCTGTTTCAAGGTTGTTGCGCACGCAAACACATTAAGTGGTTGAGGGCAAATGGATTTACGGCCGTTAGGAGCGCGTTACAACTTAACAGCTCCTCTGGGAGAGCGCTGCTGGTGACTGAGACCCCCTCGCCGATAAGGGGCCAGCTGTTGTCGCCGTGCCCAAATTTCAAACGAGCTCTCTGCGTTTCTACAGCAAACTAACCAGCTATCGTCTCTGAGAAACTGGTTCCAGAGTGACACCGACTCTCTCTAGAACATTCCACTCCCTCCCACTTATCTCCTGCTATCCTCTTCTCCCACCTCTTTATTCGATTCCTTTCCCTGTCAGGTTGGAAGCGGTTGGTATGAACTGGCCGGTCAGTAATGTCCTTTGATGTAGGCTGGACTGACCGGCTTGTCTGAAAGCAGCCGACAAGGCTAAACCACTTTAGGTACAGCAGGTTAAACTCTGGGTCTGAGTGCGGAGGTGGATTTTAAACTGTTCCCCTCCTCAAGCTGGAACCTTCTTCTCTCTCTCTCTCTGTCTCTTTCTCCCTTCCTTCTGATCCCTCCTCCAGGCCAGTGAGGGGCAGGTCACACGCACACACGCACACACGCACCATTCAGAGGAGCAGGACCAACTGTTAGCTAGCCCAGTTTCTCCCTTCCTCCATCTCTGCCCACCTCCCTCCCTCCTTCTCATCCCCCCCCCCTTTCTGTTCCACACCCCAGTCTTCGTGCTTTCTTAAGCCAAGAGCTCTACCTTTCCACTAATAGAAGACAGACCCATCCGTTCACTCACTCTCACTCACTTACACACACAGACACACACACACACCGCAGGGCTGGCCTCTAGAGAGGCAACCCAGGTGGAGTAAAAGGAGAGGCCAGGGCCCACAGCTGGGGGTCATACCAGAGCGGGGGAAGAAAAAGCACGCACACACACATACAGACACACACAAACACACACTCCCCATTGTCTCTTGGTCTCTGACAGCTTCACATGCAGCATCTTGTTGACCTGTAGGCTTAGGCTATCATACACATGCACACACGCACACGCACACGCACACACACAGCACAGCACAGCACAGCACAGCACAGCACAGTTACAGGCCAGCTCAGGTAGTTAGAGACTGTTTATAGCCCTCCTGTAGTCAGGCTGTCACAGCTGTACACTGGCAAGTGTGTGTGCGTGTGCATGTATGTGTGTGTGTGTGTGTGCGTGTGCATGCGTGCGTGATGCATGTTAAAGAGGTGCTGCATGTAAAGCTGCTGACAGTTCATCTGATTAGAAAAGGAACCTTCTAGATGATTGCAGCTGGATTCCAGCTTGATGCGGTCATCCTATCATACGCAAACCTGACCCCGGTTAATAAAACACGCACTCCCTTCGGATAGGGGTGAGGTCGACAGGGAGGCTTCTGGGAAAAATCTGTTTCGGAGGAGGAATGAGGAGGTATCCCAGTATGGGGGATCAGAGCAGGGGGGAGGGTGAGTAAGGTGAGGGGTGGAAGGGTGGTGAGGAAGAAGGGGTAAGAGGGTGGGGGGGTGAAGAAGGGGGGGTTGGGAGGGTGAGGAAGGGAGGTGTGGGGGAGGGTGAAGAAGGATCTTTGTAGTCATCAGGGCTGACGCGAGCCTTTTCCCCTGGCTCACCCCGAGTCTCTCGCCAGCGAGCAGCAGAACGACCACGCCCACATGCCCGCCCACACACACACACGCACACACACACACGTGCGCACGCACATTTATAAATACTCTCTTCGTCGCAGAACTTTAATGATGCTCATTACCGCTGAACAAATCAGCGCCCACACACACTACATAAAGCCAAACTCTGCAGCGAGCTCCTGAAGAGGGAAGTGTGTGTGTGTGTGTTCTGTAAGAACCTGCAGCTTGATTGGACTTCCAGGCTCTGCAGTGTTAGCAGAGGGCTGTGATCTAACTAGCATGCCCTGTCTCCGGGGTGGAACTGAGAGCTTCTACGGTTCCTAGGCCCCATCTCATGATGCTCCTGTTGGAAAGTCGGCCACATCCCAACCTCCGGAAGAATCCACTTCCTGTCAGCATAAGGAGATGTTTTTTCGAACGGGGGGGGGGGGGGGGGGGGGGGGGTGGAATGAATTCATCTCTGAGGTAAGACTGCAAATGGCGGTCCATATAGGCTCTGTGTGCTCCTGGGTGCAGACAGGAACCATGTTGTAGGTTTTAACTTTGTCTGTGTGTGTGTGTGTGTGTGTGTGTGTGTGTCTGTGTCTATGAAGTTATGATGGAAGACCGCAGAGGGTTGTGAATCACCCAAACCCGCAGCAACCGCCTCCAATCGCCCGTAGCAACCACTTAGCCATGCCGATAACTGGGGTCTTGACAAACAGCCCGATCAAGGTTATCTGGTATCAGATAGGCCTGACACTGGCTGCATTGTTAGGAAGCATGCGGGTGTGTGGGGGTGTGTGTGTGTGTTATTTACGGAGGCTTGTCCCTACAAGGCCATCAGGCCTGATGAGAAGCAGTGTTGAGGTGGTTGTAAATACTGGTGCATGATAGGATAGGGATGTTTTGGAGGGGGTGGGGGGGGACCACTTAGACTGGCTGACACCAGGCTGGCAGAGGGGGGCTGGAGATCTGGGGGGGGGGACGACTTGAGAGCTGGGTCTGACAGGCCTCAGCCCTGGGAAAAGGTGTGTGTGTGTGTATGTGTGTGTGTGTGCGTGTGTGTGTGTGACTTGAGAGCTGGGTCTGACAGGCCTCAGCCCTGAGAAAAGGTGTGTGTGTGTGTGTGTGTGTGTGTGTGTGTGTGTGTGTGTGTGTGAGGAGGGTGCACTGAAACAGCATGTCTCACCATGGTCCCAGTGTACCAGGAGATGGGAGGGTTGTTTTAGATTCTCTATTCCAGTTTCTAACTCCCATCTTATCAGCCACCATGGGAAAACACACACTAGATCAGCAGGTCTAGTACAGACGCATTTACATTACATTCAGTCATTTATCAGACGCTCTTATCCAAAGCAACTTACAGCAAGTACAGGGTGAAGTGCCTTGCCCAAGGACACAACATCATGTTGGGAGTCAGATGGCTCAGCAGGTTAAGGCATTGGCGTCATGAGCAGAAGGTTGTGAGTTTGAATCCTGGCTGTGGCTATGTGATGTTGTGTCCTTGGGCAAGGCACTTCACCCTACTTGCCTCAGGGAGAATGTCCCTGTACTTACTGTAAGTAATTTTGGATAAAAGCGTCTGCTAAATGAGTATTTATTTGATTTATTTATTATGTTGGCACAGCCAGTGTTCGAACCAGGGACCTTTTGATTACCAACCTAACACCCTCACAGCTCAGCCCCCTGACTCCCACAGAGGCGTGACTAAGAGCACAGCTAAGCTAACACAGAGACACAGGTCACAGTTCGGTCTTGGCGGGCTGTCCAGCCACAGTAGCTAGGCTAACCAAACTCACCCCCCCTTCCAGCCTTGGCTCAGACCTGAGAACAGCTAGCGCCCTCAGTCCTCCCTAGCTAGCTAGCTAGCTAAGCTAGGCTCCCTCACACAGAGAACTCCTATTGAGCTGCTGGTACAGAGAACACAGAGCAGAGCTAACTGTGCCAAACTCTCAACGCTTCATAATTAACGGAAGTTTCCACTTCTTGTGTAACTCAATTTACTGATAGTTCCTCTCTCTATCTCTCTCTCCCTCTCTCTCTCTCTCCCCCTCTCTCTCACACCTCCCTCCCTCTCTTTCTTTCTTTCTCTCTCTCCCTCTCTCTCTCTCCCTCTCTCTCTCTCTCCCTCCCTCCCTCTCTCCCTCTCTCCCTCTCTCCCTCTCTGGTGGAATGTTACTATGACAGTGTAGTTGCTGCAGTCAGACAGAGAAAGAATGAGAGACAGAAGTGGTGGGGACAAGGACAGGGGACTATCTTCACTAGCTCTAGTTTGACTGTGACTACACAGAACACTAGTTTAATCTACAGTAAAATACTGAAACTACTGTAGTTACTAAAGCTAAACCCACACTCCCTCATCTGGGTGTGTGGTTGTGTCGATGTATCATGTGTGTGTGTGAGAATACAGAATATTCACTTGGCACAGAGACACTCCCAGCCACACACACACACATACCCTGTACGTGACAGCCATGCACAGCACACATATGACCTCACACTCTCAAGGTCCCAGAGTGAGGGGGTACAGGAACGTGCTACACAGTGAGGAGAGGACACACAGCCACACACACACACACACAGCCACACACACAGACACAGCCACACACACACACACACAGCCACACACACAGACACAGCCACACACACACAGCGAGAAAATCCACCACTGAATTATGCAGCAGAGCAGCTTCTGATGGTAGCTAGCTTGGGGTGACTTTGGTGCAAACAGGAGAGAATGTGCTGACCAACCTCATCCACTTACTAGAGAGCCGACATGGAGCAACTCTCTACCTCAAACCCAAGCGGTCCAAGCCAGCTGAGGAGTGACCGCAGTCCCACTTTGGTTGACTTGACCACGGTCAGGGTGTGGTCACGTCATTTCTTCAGGGGTCCAGTATAGTGTGCCCGTCAGTAAAGAGATATGGGACCATGTATTAAAGTGGCATATTGTTTGTGGACAGTGGACACTAGACCTGATTCTACCTCTGTGTGTGTGTGTGTTTCTCTCTCTCTCCCCCTCCCTCTCTCCTCTAGTTTCCTGCCACCAGAACCTGACCCAGGTCTCCATCTCCAAGGCAACCGCAGCCAGGTGTAGCATTACCAAGCGTCTGTCTCCACCCACCTCTCCGGTTACATTTACAGAACGGTTTGCGAAACAAGTGCACCCCTGAAGATGGTCGGCAACAGAAAAGAGGTGCGGCGAGTAGATAAAACACCTGGAGGAGGGGGTTAACACTACCTGGGAACCAGGCACTCTAGCACTGACGCAGCAAGCAGGCCTTTCTGGTGGGAACTCCCTTAGTCAACAGCAGCATCTCTGGGGGGGGCCTTCTCCTCCCTTCTCCTCCCCTCTCCTCCCCCCTCCTCCCCTCTCCTCCCCCCTCTGCCTCCTGCTCCCCTCTTCTCCCCTCTCTGCCTCCTCATCCCCTCTCCTCCCCTCTCCTCCCCTCTCCTCCCCTCTCTGCCTACCTCCTCCCCTCTCTGCCTCCTCCTCCCCTCTCTCTCCTCCCTGGCCTCTCCTTCCAGTCAACACAGCTATGAAAGCACACCACACTGAGGCAAACCATATCAACACCCTTCATCTGTCCATCTCTCACACACACACACACACACACACAAACACACACACTCTCAATCCAAAGATCCTGCCAGCCACATATGGAACACATTTCTGTCTGATGACATACTGGATCCAAACACACACACTATGTGGGTTTCTGCTAAACACAAGCCCACACACTAGACACACCACACAGGAGCCCACCATGAGCCCAGAGGGACAAACGTGAGGGAGCTGACCACTTCCTAACACTGACACACACAATCACACAACCCACCCAATGTCATTGTGCATATGTGCGCACATACACACACACACACTTCTCCGAGACAGAGAGCTTCTCCTCTGCCTCTTGGGTCAGTAACAGTTTTGTTCCTTTCCTCATCTTGCGTGTGTGTGTGTGTGTGTGTGTGTGTGTGTGTGTGTGTGTGTACATGTGTCAAGTAGAGGTTACAATGAAGCTGGGCTGACAGCTAACATAACAAACAGCAGAGGGTGGGGTAGTGTTTAGGGACATCCCCGGCACTGTGGCATCACATCACACACACACACGCACACACACACTTCTTGGCAAGAGATATTATTCCTCCCAGGCCAGCCGTACTAGATGTGTGTGTGTGTGTGCTCAGGAATGCCCCCCCCCACCCCCACAGATGTTCAGACCAGGCTGAGGATTTACAGAACTCCCAATGCATGATGGGCCTTTAAACATGCACTCTCTCAAACACACACACACACACACACTCACAAGATGACCATGCTTATCTCCCCAGTCCAAACCAAACTGAACTGACTCAGCAGCAAACCCCCCCTCCACACACACACACGCATCTAAAACACACACTCGCCATGTGACAAGGCGTTTCCCGTGTCACGTGACCCTGCCCATGAACGTGGCCAGCCTGTGTTTGCGCAGGTGGACGGCCACAGACACATCGCCGGGGCGAGTGTGAGAGCAAGGGTTTCTGGGATACGACGTTCCCCCTTCCCCTGAGGGAACAAAAACACGAATACAATGGAGCTCCTTACAGTAGGAGCCCCCTCAGACCCCCGCCAGGAAGGAGAGAGTAAATAAACCAGCCATGCTACTTCTGTGATCCTGAGTGGGGGAGGGTGGGAGGGGAGGGTGGGGGGGTTTCAGACCACAGGACAACGTCAACAAACGCTGACCGATCTTTGGGCTGACAGGACTCAAAGTTCTGTTCAGAGTAATGACTGAATACCATTGTGCATCATAGGCCACACTGTGACTCTGGCACATTGCATAGGTGAGTGGCTGGCTGGTTACTGTGTCTGGCTGGCTGGCTAGCTGGTTTGGATGGGTGGACTTCAGGCTGGTTATTGTGGCTGGCTGGCTGGATGAGTACTCCGGGCTGGTTATTGTGGTTGGCTAGCCTGGCTCCCTTGACTCTGGCTGGTTGCTTTGAATATAAAAAAGGGCTGTTGCATTCTTAGAGGCAGAAGACAAACAACCACAAACTATTTGGTAGACAAGAGGAGGGGAGGGAGCCATTTGGGCTCAAGAAGATGGAAAACAAGAAGCTAGTCCGAGGGAGGGGGCTGACTGTCTCCTGACGAGGGGGCGCAGAGGCACGGCCCTGACTCAATACTGCATCAATACCCCTTCAACAGTGTCCTTTCCTCACCTCCTCACCTTAACTCCCAGGGTCGGGGGAAGGGAAAGTGTGAGATTCAGCCCCTCTGTAGCTACTTTTCGTAGCAACAGCTGAGGCGAAGGATATAAGGAGAGGGGGGAGGAGTTGATATATTGAGACACAGCCCTGGTTGCAGGACTGATCCCTATTGATCTAGCTGCAAAGCACCATGGGAGTCTGGAGGAGGCAAGGCTGTAGACCAGACCAGCCATTGGCTGACAGCGGCTGTGTGATCCTATGAGGTCATGAGCTAAGGACACCTGACAGGCCAGCGGGCCTGTTACTGACTGAACGATGAGAACAGCGGCCAATCAGGGCTCTGGGTGAGATGGTTCTAATCCAATGACGAGAGAGGAAGGGCAGGGTGAGATGGCCGTTGGGCTGCCTCTCTGGGGATTAATAAGGACTGACAGGCAGGGAGGAAGAGGTGCACACAGTCACACACACACCCATACACAGACCCATACACAGTCACACACACACACTAGCCCCATCCACAGTGCTATGACCACTGACCGCTCTACTGAACACACACAATACAATGATTGTGTTTTAAAGAGAGGAGGAGAATGAGAGGGGAGAGAGGGAGGGAGGGGGAGGAGGAGGAAAGATGTCAAACAATAGAGGGAGGGATAACCATGAGGAAAAGAGATATTTATAAATGATGCAGAATTAGGCTGACTGACACCCTGTGGTCGTGATCTCTGGCCCCGTTCTCTGGAAATTACAATTATTATCCTGAACACACACACAGACACACACACACACACACACAGACTCTCACAGACTCTCACAGACACACACACACACACACACACACACTCACAGAGCCTTGAGCTGTGACACATAACATTTACAGCTTCATCTCCCTGCAGAAGGAATGGAGGGATGAACAGATGTGTACAGGAGAGTAGAGACCCAGGTGGAGAGAGAGGGAGAGGGAGGGAGAAGGAGAGGGAGAGAGAGAGGGAGAGAAGAAGAGTGAGGGTCTGAAAATACACCTCCCAATTAAAATTAAGTGCGTTAGAGCATCCTGACTGGAAAGGAGCCAACAACACAGATAAATGTACCGTCTAGTAATCCCAATCCCAGGTCTGTGCAGATTAACACTCCTCAGAATAATAATCCCAAATTACCACTGTGAGTGTTTGCGTTACCTCATCTATTGGGCTGTTACACCAGGGTTACAGCAGGTGGCCTTAAGTAACGTAATGTGTTTTAGGATTTGGGAGTACTCGCGCACGCACATGCGCACACACACACACGTCTCACTGTAAGCATGTACTCGTCTTGTTGACAACTTCTTATTTCCCCCAATCTGAAACAATAAATCCTACATACACGTCTTATCAGAGCACTAACAGTCCTTCAAGTGACCTCAGCTTAACCAGTACAGCAGCTCTTCAGTGAGTGGAGACAGAGGGAGGAGTGTGTGTGTGTGTGTGTGTGTGTGTGTGTGTGTCTGTGTGTGTGTGTGTGTGTGTGTGTGTGTGTGTGTGTGTGTGTGTGTGTGTGTGTGTGTGTGAGTGTGTGTGTGTGTGTGTGCGTAATGCTCTGGCTTGCTGAGCAGACAGAAGCTGGACAGGACTCTCTGCTGCCTCATCGCTAGACCGTTACCATGGCGACAGGGCGAGCCAGGAAGGAGGTGTCACGTGATGGCAGCGAGGAGAAAAAGGGAGTGGGGGGGGGGGGGGTGGTACAGGGTGATGAAGCAGTGGCTCTACACCTTAACGCTGACGTGCACAGCCTGTGAGAGGAGACGAGGGTTCATTATCAGTCAGTACTGTGTCACTGCTGCTCTGCTCTCACAGGAGAGAAACACCCCAAATTAAAACACGGTCTGGGACAGCATGTTGTAGCTGCCAGGGGGTCAGGTGGCTGAGCACTTAGGGAATGGGGCTGGTAATCAGGATGTTACCGGTTCGATTCCCAGCCTATGCCCAATGACGTTGCGTTGCGGGGTGGGGGTGTCCCTGTAATTGCTGCAAGTCGCTCTGGATAAGAGCGTCTGCTAAAAGACTAAATATAAATGTGAGCTTGTCTACTCTATTTGATCCACAGGCTAGAGACCAGTTCCTGGTTTATGTGTCATAGGTACCCCCCCCCCTCCCCCTCCCAGGAAGCAGGAATCTCACACAATCACATTTCCTGTATCCTGCTTCTCAGCCTCACACTGGGCATGCTCCAAAAGCCAGGACAGGACGTGATAGATGGACTTCAAACCTGGCGCCCTTATCCTGCTGGATACATGGAACACACTCATGTAGAGTTATCTTAAAAACATGCGAAGTTCCAACGGATCTTAAAGAGCCATTATGCCTGCTTGCAGTCTCACTGCGTGTAGGTTAACATTACTTCCACCTTTCAGCGCTGAGCTACCTCTCTCCCTCTCTACCTCTCTACCTCTCTCCCTCTCTACCTCTCTGCCTCTCTCCCTCTCAGCCTCCCTCTCTCTGCCTCTCTCCCTCTCTCCCTCTCTGTCTCTCTGCCTCTCAGCCTCCCTCTCTCTGCCTCTCTGCCTCTCGACCTCTCTGCCTCTCTACCTCTCTACCTCTGTACCTCTGTACCTCTCTGCCTCTCTACCTCTCTACCTCTCTACCTCTCTGCCTCTCTACCTCTCACGCTATTTCATTCTGAGCTGAGCTTCACATTCCTGAGCTGCCCGGAGGCCTTATTAGGGCAGCAGTTCCTCCAGCAGGCCTCCTGTCCACAAAGCCTGGGTGAGAAGCCCTGACTGAAGTTCCCATCAGCCACACTTAACACCAGGATCAATAATACTGTACTGGAGAAAGGGGGAGGGAGATAGAGAGAGGGGAATAAAATATGCTGCTGGGCTGGTTTCAAAGCCCAAAGCCCTTAAGACTGCTCCGGTTCTCTGGCCAAACTCCAGGGGAAATATCTTAGGTCAACAGTTAGTGCTGTTTGAATCTCCCAGCGTTTTTATTGTCACGCCAATAAAGGTGGCTTCCACTACTAGGATTACTTGGGAGGGTTTGTTGTTGCTGTTAACAAAAAGAACCCAGTTTTGCTATTTAAAAAACACCACATTACAGCCAGGTCTGTCTTGAGTAGCAGTAATAGAGAGAATGGTTCAAGGAATGTAGTATAATGAGTTGCAGTGGACTCCACACAGTAGATCGTAGACAGGTGCGAACAGATCCTGTCCAGTCCACCTTAACCAACCCTGCCCGCCCTCCCGTCCATTTGAAAAACAACAGCATGCTTTACGGTCCACCTTAACAAAACTTGCACTGTCAAGTCCACCTTAACAAAAACCTGCAAACAGCCGAAAAGAAAGTATTTTTGTGTTTATAAGAGCAACATATCCGCCAATTCACAGCAATTTCCCTTTACACCCCCCTTGAAGCTTTGGCTGGGACTGAAAGCCAGGCTTGACATGAGCAGGCCAGCATATTTCACAACCTTCATCACAGTGATTGGGGGGGGGGGGGGGGGGGGGGGGTCTGACATCTCGCACCCTCGCCGCGAACGGTCACCGTGGCATTTGAACGCAGGCACATTAATGAGATGGGGAAAATAGACCCGATCTTCTCATGCAACCTTATGGAACCCCCCAACCCCAGTCTAGGGGTCGGGAATCTGACCCATGGGGTTGGGAGTGGCTGCTATGAAAGGAAAAGGGCACTGCTACACGTGTCAAAGCTCCCCTAACCACACATCACCACCCACATGGCCACATGGAAAGGAAGGCAGACCTACTGGCATAACAGCATGCAGGAGGAAGAGGGGAGAAATGTTATTCGTTATGGTGCTTCTCAGCACCCAAGTAGCCTGTTCCCCATCCACAACAACAGACCATTAGTGACTCCGCTCCAATAATTAATCGGCTCAGAACAAGTGGAGACCCCTCGCTGCCTACCTCACCTCCCCCTTTACCCCCCACTCACCCCCCAAACCCTCTGGAAGCGAGGTGGGGGTCGTTTCCACTGCGCGCCTAAAAAAAACACAGTTGTTGTTGGACTGTAAGAAAAACCGCACTGGAAATACGTGGATTAAAGTCACCCAATAACGTGTAATTCCGTAAAAGACCTTATGCACATCAACAACAAGGTGGAATCGAGTTTGCCGGCTATAGATCTCCCAGTTCACATAACAGAACCCACCCACAATGACAACCACTAGTAACATCCATAAACGTGCCTTGCTTGAACATTGGCGCCGTCCGCAGAACTCCTTTAAGACCGCAAGAGTGGCTGAAGACGGAGACTAGGCCTTTTAGGAAAATAGTGTTTAACCCAGTGGTTCTTAACCTGGGTTGGATCGAACTGATCGATGAGTCAGTCTCAGGGGTTCAGCAGAGGTCAACACACACATCCAACTCATATGATTCGTGATGACACAACCCATTAACAAGGGTTCAGGTGAATGTGCATATGAAACTGGTGGGGTTCGGTACATCCAGCAAGGTCAAGAAATTCAGGTTTATGAATTGTTTTTCCATTATAAGCACGTGTGGGCATCGTGTTGTGTTCTTGGAGTCTTTACGAATCATCAGATGTATGTGATTGTTGTCAGTGTGTATTAATGATAGTATAACTGCATGAAACCAGGTAACTCCGGACCCCCCCCATTAACCCCTCATGCCTCCCATCTCTACAGTGCTCCACTCACTGTGATGATTTTGTTAGTAAACAAAAATGAGGCCAAGCTTTTTAAACCAAATCAAACAAGCATGCTTACTGTCTTTGAATCATAACATGTCACTCCATTCCTGTTTGAGGGAATGTAAGTGTGATAACCCGTGATTCTCTCCTGACCAGACAGACATAAACCAGAGAGACTGAGCAGGGCCATGCCACTCCTCCTTCACCCGGCCAGGCCATCACTCAGCATGGGGCATCAAGCAGCTAGATAAATGCATTCACTTCGTCTATTAGAGAGAAACAGTGTTGTGTTTGACCTTCCTCGGTGTGTGTAGTTACTCGTGTGTTTTTGTTTTTCTTTCTTTAGGCGTGTGCATGCGTTGAGGCACTTTGCTACCATTGCTGCAATTTGCCACAGCGTAAAACAGGTTGATCTGCTTTCATATGGTGTTTAAGCTGCCTAGGGGCTCCTAGTGTCCAAACATTAGAACTTAAACTGCCTCGTAAGGGGAATTGGTCTCGTTTCTGCACAGATCCACAGGTATTTGGTGAATGTGAATGTTGACAGAGCCCCAGTTTTTAGAGATAGCGAGGTATCTTATTACGAGGCAGTAAGATGCATGGCCCCTACTAGGGCCCCTAGACACCTCCATCGGGTATGATTTCCACCACTGCGATTAAACCGGGGGGACCGCCGGGTGCGGCCTGTCCTGTCCCCGGCCTTACCTAAACCTAACCCCGGTCTTACCTCCGTGGGCTGGCTGATCTCGAACAGGTCGAGCCGGTTGGCGTTCCAGTGGTTAATGATGTCGGCTAGTTTCCGCCGCTCCTCCTCCCTACTCCCCGACATGGCGAATAATGGTGATGAAGAATAAACCCTTTATCCACGGCAACAATAAAAAGGTTGTTTGATCCAACAACGTATCGACGAAAAAAACAAATAAACCGCCCAATATGAGGTTTGTTCAGAGGTTTGGTCTCGCTGTCACCCGCGGCTGTCCCTCTCGCGCTTCCCGCTCCTGTCGCACTCCGCTTCTTCCTCCCAGAGCAGCAGATCAGGGACTAGGGCTGCTCGTTTTGGTGCAACTGGGTTATGCTATGTCATATGACGGGGCTAAACCGGTAAGGCGGAGCGAATCGTTCGAATCGAACAAATCGAGCCGCCAGATCCAATCTTGTTGTCTTTCTTTGTCAACAATCATAAAAAAAAACATTTAGATAATTTCGACATGTTTTTACAAAAGTACGCCTCTATGGTCATAATATATTCGATTTTTAAAACAAAGTTTGGAAATCGAAGGCAGAAGGAAGGCGCACGCTTCACCCCCGGCCCGCCCAGGCATCCGAATCCAAAATACAATCGCGCGTTCACGCACTGACAAACCTTCGAGCACGCGCGCAGCGGTGATGTATGCCTTTAGCTAAGTTAACTATTTCGACGTCATCGCCATAACACAAAGCATTCAAAAGACTTTTTCATAAACGTCAGTATTCGGACGTGTCTGTGAAAGCTGAATGCACCTCACTTCAATGCAATCACACATTATTGTATCAGCAACTCTCATTTAAAGAGGGGGGAAGGATCTGGAGGGGGGGCAATCCCTTTTAGATTCAAATTAAGATTGAATAGTGTTTGATGTTTTCGGATTGAAAAGTGTATTTATAAGAAGGCGAGGAATGTGTGTGTGTGTGTGTGTGTGTGTGTGTGTGTGTGTGTGTGTGTGTGTGTGTGTGTGTGTGTGTGTGGGGGGGGTCCTCTCCCTTGGTGAGCAGGTGTTGAATGTGACAGCTTCATGATGAGCCATCCTCCCCTTAACACCAGCACAATGGAACTGGGAACAGACATGCTGGGTGAACCAATATGGGTCAACAAGGTTCTGTGTGTCCAGAGAAACACAGAGACCAACATCTGATATGGATCCTTATGTCACACTTGACAGTAATTCAGTGGCAGTTCTCTAAAGTACCCTCTCTGTCAGACTGCATAGTTCTACTTGCTAAATCTTTCAGTTGGACTATTTGGTAAACAGTGGCTGGAATGATGATGTCATGTTGTGCGTAAGATCAAATTGCACATTTACAAGCGGACGGGGAGCGATGACGCGTGTGTGTTGTTCCTGTGCTCGTACCATGGGAAATAGTAGGACCATGGGGGGGGGGGGGGGGGGGGGGGTTGGGGGCGGGGGGGGTGGTGTTCAGTCAGGCACTAACATGTTCAACCTGACTGGACCAGCGGTGTGGTTTGGACCAGGCAGCAGGGAGGAGCAGATAGACCTGGCAGGCAGAAGGGCAGATAGACTTGCAGGCAAGGCAATGAAGCAGAGAGAGAGAGAGAGAGAGAGAGAGAGGGCAGGGAGAGAGAGAGAGAGAGAGAGAGGAGAGAGAGAGAGAGAGAGAGGTAGGGAGACCGCTGGGCCTATCA
>CM059299.1:1102500-1145000 GCA_030340665.1 Neosalanx taihuensis | reverse complement strand
CTGCCGCCAGGCTCAGAGGAGCTCCACCAAGCTCATCAAGCCCAGCCTTCATCATCCTCCTCATCTTCCTCATCGGCATCAGTGTCATCTTTCCTTCCTTCTTGCGTCCCTCCCTCCCTCCCCCCCAAAGTCCAATCCCTTTGTCACAGTGGAGTCATGAATTCCTTAAATGTCGGTGACTCAGGATGAGACCTTGGCCATCGTTGTCAAACTCTCCGAGTCACTGAAACAACCTTTTAACCTTGCCTCCTCTCGGTCAACACACTCCATGCCTGTGGGGGGGTGAAGGGATGCAGAACTGTGACTCATGTGACAGTGAGACAGTCACTCAGCCCAAGTGGGTTCTGGGTAGGGGTCATGACCCTCGGGGTGGTTCTCATCTAGACATCTGTATCGACATGGTGAGCATTGTGAAAACAGCAGGTTCCCCTAAACCAAACCCAGTTTACATGGGAGTGGATGAACCCACCACCTACTGGAGTCGCTTACAAAAGCTTTCTGTTCAAAGCTACCGTCCTCCATTTCTGTTGACAAACAAGCGCTCCAGACTCAAGTATGCCTCTTGACCAGGAACCTGCCCACGCATTTTATCAGCCGGTCTAAAGATCCTTTTCTGAGGCGAGCGTCGCGTCAACAAAGAGCCCAGTCTGTCCTCGTCCTTCCCCACAGTCCCCAGGCTGAGGACCCTCCATGAGCAGACGTTTCCCACCGTCCTCTGCTGCTTCAGGCAGCTCGCTGCGGCTCGGCAAGTAGCGTCACGAAAACATCGAGCTCATGAAGGAGGGGAGGATTAGATAAAGGAGCCGCTGAATAATTCATGATGGTTTTGCAAGGGAACTTTTTCACTCTCGTTTCTCATTCGGCAGTCTTTGCTCTCCTTTCTTTCAGTCGCTCTCTCGTTCACTCTCTCATTGTTGGAGCAGTTCTCCAGCCTGTGCTAAACTGTGCCATGCACAATGTAAAAAAAGTTTTTCTTAGTTTTCTTATTCTGTTTATTCTTTCTCTTTAGCTCTCTCCACCTTCCTTTCTCTCTCTCTCACTCTCTCTATCCCTCTCTCTCTCTCTCTCTCTCTCTCACTCTCTCTCACTCTCTCTACCCCCCCCCCTCTCTCTCTCTACCACTCTCCCTGTCTGTCTCTTTCTTTGCAGTCCTGCTGCCACACAGCAGCCAGACTATTCAGAAATGGACACATCCTTTCAAGTGGCATCTTCTTCATCCCAGTCACACTCCCCCCCCCACCCCCCCCCTCCGCTCCTGCCAAAACTGTCTCCCTCCCTCCCTCTTCTCTACCAGACCTGCCATCTCCACTGTTTCATCATCCTCCCAGTCTCCTTTGTCCTCTTTCCTCCTTCTTTCTCTCTCTCTCCATTTTATTCTCTTTTTCAGGACAACAAATGGTTTCACACAGGAAAATCAAATGCTAACTCGTAGTCCCATCTCCCCTCTTCATCCCTGTCTGCCCTCCAATAACCCCCCCCCCCTCTCTCCCTAAAATCTCTCTGTTGTTGTTGGGGTCACACACGTGTGTCAGCGCTCGGTCCTCGTCGTTTTGCTAAATAAAGACATTTTGTGGCAGTGTCAGCAAGCAGCAGCCATTGTGCATTGTGCTGGGGGCAGCAAGCGAAACTGCCCCACAGATTTGACATCAGCAAACAGCTAACAATGGCAGGTCTAGGACCGACTGACTCACTCACTCACTGGCGGACACAGAAACAACAGGTCTGATGGTACCCTGTGGCACAGAACACACACACACGTAGATACACACCACCACACACACACCCACAACAGAACCACAATCCCAAACAAAGGGCAGATGAGCACATTAAGTTATTTTCGAGACATGAGTATTCTGTGGTGTGCTGTAGGCCACAGGTCCTGTGGCTGTTAGTTGAGGCCCTCAGCATGTCAGGGGGTGTCAAACCTGTGTCATGTCCTCCTTTCCACCCCAACATCACCCACCCACCCATTACCCCCCCCAAACCCACCACACGCATCACAGCCCCCAGTGACTCCCATCAACAATGATACAGACGACAGTATAATCTCCTTACTCCCCCGTACTCAGAAGTATAATACTCCTGTATGTATCGCTCTCTGCCCTTTAGATTCATTTCTTTATTTTGGTTTTTCACTGTTCCCCTTTTCTCTCCTTCTTTCTCTCTCTCTCTTCCCCCTTTTCACCCCTTCTTTCTCTCTCTCTCCTCCTCTTCCCCCTTTTCACCCCTTCTTTCTCTCTCTCTCTCCTCCTCTCTTCCCCCTTTTCTCCCCCCCCTCTCTCTCTCTCTCTCTAAACTTTTCAAACAGCTCCTGGAACTGAAAGGCCACCTTTGATCGTTGAACTCAGCCCTCATAAGAAGCATAAGAATGTCTCGTACCTTTTAACAGAGTGTGTAAACATACCCCTGGTATAACTCAGTTCCTGTGGGGGGGGGGGGGGGGGGGGGGGGAGAGGGGGGGGGCGGGCAATGGCAGGGAAAGGTGGAAGACGCACACGCTCCAATGATATAAAAACTCTTCTGATCCTATTTGAGGTGAAGTTGATATTTCCACAACATCTTGCCTCTCATTCACTCCCACACCGGTTTGACCTGCTAGACCTGTGAGTACGGCAACTACAGTAAGGAACCACTCAGAGGGAACCACAGACTCTGACCTGCTAGACCTGTGAGTACGGCAACTACAGTAAGGAACCACTCAGAGGGAACCACAGACTCTGACCTGCTGCTCTCTGGAGCTCTGCAGTTACAAAAGGGCATCTTTCCATAAAAGTACATTTCAAAAGTGAGTGCAACCCCTCGGAATTCCTGTACCTGGTCTGCACATGTGAGTTTGTGTGTGTGTGTGTGTGTGTGTGTGTGTGTGTGTGTGTGTGAGCGTGCTTGTGCATGTGTGCGTGTGTGGGATAGTTTAAGCCCTGTGTCAGATCCTCTTCAGTCCACTTTAATGAAATATCATGGGCTATGAGGTAGGTCATGGCAGATGGTTGAAGACAGAGATGATAAGGACATTTGCTTTTTCCTCTTATTTGTTTTTTAGACAGCAACACTGTGAGTCAATAGCTGACCGACCAGTATTGTACATTTTCACTTCCATGATTAACCAACTACTTGTGCATGCAAGGAAGTTTAATCTATCACAGTAAAGGTCAAAGAACAAGATTAAATCCAATAATTCAGACATGCTATGCTGTCACAGAAGGCAACAGGCAGGGAGCACAGAGGGACACTCAAGCAAAACTATCGCTGACGTTGTCAATGAGTAGAGTACTTAAAATTAGTATATTTTAATTACATGTACAATTGCGTAGTAGAAGATGTCTAAAACCAAGCTGTCGTATAATACTTTCAAATAAGCTTAAACTATATTTCTTTTTAGTTTGGGCAGACACAACACATTTGACCAGTCCTTTGCCACTTTAGAAAGACCACAAAAAAAACAGCTTTGATCAATGTCATCTTAACTACATACAAAGAAAAAGTACTTATTATCTATTAAGTAGAATAAAAGTATTTATTTTCTATTATTGTTCATGGTGATGTGATGGGCGTTATCGTAGTATAATATGGACACAGGCAGGAACACTGAACAAGTCTAGAATTACCAGAATTATTTTCTAACGTTGTGCACTGCCCTCTGGTGGTCAACCAGCAGATACACTCTATCATGCCTATGAAACAGGAAGCTTTTACAGTTTTTTCAATCGCTAACAAGCGCTTACCCAAACTTCGGAGACATTTTCTAAACTCTCAACACAGACGGACACCTACAAAACACAATTGGCCAAATGGATCATTTTCTTCTCAAAAACACATTTCGTTAATAATATACTAACTCTCCATTTCAAGACAGAACACATATGTTTCTCTGCACACACCAACTTCACCAAAATACTGAATAGAAACAATCCATGTCAAATGCGATACTTACCTGTTGGTTTGTTGAAAGATTCATATAATAAAGGCAACCGTTGACCACCTCAACTTGGGTTGCACTCTTTCACCAGCCTCTCTTAATGAAACACCATGGTTGATTAGGGGTCTCCAATCCTGGTCCCCGAGGGCCGCTGTCCTGAAGGTTTTAGATGTTACCCTGCTCCAGCACACCTGATTCTAGTGAAGGGTCGTTATCAAGCTCTGTGGAGGTGTGCTGGAGCAGGGAAACATCTAAAACCTTCAGGACAGCAGCCCTCGAGGACCAGGATTGGTGACCCATGGATTACATGGTCAATGATAGTGGCACGAATTTCATCACTGACTACTGTTCTTGCAGCCCTTGGAATTCCACCACCACACATTCTTACACCTCTACCTTGCCCTCTCCTTGGGCCTGCTCTTCTCCCCAGCCCTGCTCCTCTCACTGCTCCTGCACCTCTCCCTTCATCTCTCACTGGGCCTGCTCTTCTCCCTGGGCCCCTTGCACTTCCTCTTCCTTGTCCAGACATTTCAGTGTATTTTGCTGTTTCTGTTTCCAAACACATCACTCCTCAAAGTCCTTCTTTTATAGTAATGTAAGGAAATAACCCACTGAGTCTAAGCCAGACTGGAATCAGCTGTGGTTGGCCCACTTTACCCAACATAAATCAGCTGTGTGTCCATTTTTCAATTGTATTTTTCTTACATGTACATTATATTTACATGTATTTATTTAGCAGATGCAAATCCAAAGCGACTTACAGTGTGTGCACTCTTCTACTCTTACCCCTACAGTGATGTCACAGTACAGTCCCACCCTTCTGGCACAGTCATGTGTTTCCCATCAGACCACACCCCAGTAGATCCACTACAGATAGGATCTTATCATCTCCTCCTTATCACTACGGAGGAGACTTCCCGTCAACAATTCCCATCACCTTGCATAAAAACATAAACCTGATTAGATTTAACCACCAAGGGTGTGTCCTCTTACCTGAGTCCGTTTTGATGTAGTGTGGACGTCCCCTTCATAATGATGAGTTAAATTGATGAGATTAGATGAATTGCAGAACCACTAACGATAAGAAAAATTATCATTTTCAAAATCCAGTATTGGAACATTGTCAATGTTTTCATAACATTTCTTTGAATGCCCCGTTTTGTGCGTACGCAACGTTTATAAATGAGACCCCTGAACAAGAGGCATGTTCCTAGAAAAGGAAAATTACTTTTACTCGAATATTAACATCAAAACTGTAGTTGTAGTATTTCACAGGGTTCCATTACTAAGTTAAATAACAGAATATGTGCTTGTTTATCATGAATAATAGCTGAACAAACAATAAACACATCTGTTGACATATGCCAAATTATGTCTTTTGAGACTTTTCTGTCAGTCCAGCCATCGCAATGGCCGACATCTATGACTATGAACATAAATCTTGGACCGATAAACAGATTTGCACTCGATGTTAATGTGTGTGTGGTCACTATTGGGGACTGATAGAGGTTTCTGTTTCTTCTTCTAGCCCACCCCTACTTCCTTCTAAGAGCTGCAGTTTTGTTTGTTTACATTTACATGTATTCATTTATCAGACACTTTTATCCAAAGCGACTTACAAGAGAGAGCTTTACAAAAGAGCATCGGTCACTGATCATAGCAACGTGATAGATCCCAAACATAGCGGGTTTATAGATTATGAAACATGGCTGTGTTTGTTGTGTTGTCATCCACGAGTCGTCAAGGAGAAATTTGCCTGTCATTGAACTGCTGTTGTCATTTTAAGGTTTGATCTTTGGACTGTCTCTTTTTGCTGTCAGCTCTCTCTCTCTTTCTCTCTCTCTCTCGCTTTCTCTGTTTATTTTGCTCTTTAGTAATAAAAAGTAATAAATAAATTCACACTAAAATAACGTAGAAAAGGTTTCAGAATCTGTTTTTGAAAAACACCATCCAGATGACAAACCTCCTGAATCCTTGTCTATTTTTCTAAGGGACGACACTGACTTCAAAGTAGTTTCCTCATTCAACAAGATATAGCATCTCTGTATAAAGATTTATGAATACATACAGTTATGCGACAGTCGACATTCCATTGAGTTTACGGTCTTCCAAGCTGGATGAACTTTGGCACTGATAACAGTCAACCTCAGCTACACCCGAGCAACACCAGGTTAAAGAGCTGTGGAAATTCAAGGAGAGGACAGCTGTCGCCTGGGATCGAGGATTCAGCGCTTTCCTTCTTATTCCCTCTGGGTGTTGGAAGCTGCAGAGATGATGAACAGGAACACCAAAAATGTTCTTGTGGTGTCCATAGGTTTCTTGTCGCTGTTCACAGCCTATGGAGGCCTGCAGAGTTTACAGGTGAGCACTGACAGGACGTGACAGACCCATGTAGGTGAGCAGGAACTGTTATACATGTACATGTCTTCAGCTGCATGGTATGATAGGAGCTTGCTTTGACTTCAGGACAACGTGAGTGAGTTCAATGTGATTTACGTGTGAAAACGAGCCATTCCTTATAGTTTTCTCAGTTTCTGCAGTGAAAGACGTCAATTATATGTTTGGTAACACATGCAACAACAGGACGGACCTATTTCATGGTACCATGAGTTCACTTTCTCCTCCTCCTTGTCTCCCTGTCTTTCTCCTCCTAATGCTGTTTCTCCATCCTCATCACCTCCCCTTCCTCCATCTTTCCCTCCGCCTTCACGTCCTGTCATCTCATCCCACCTTTTCCTGCCTCTCTCCCTCCAACCGCAAACCTCCGATCTCCACCTGCTTCCCCCCTGTTCCCCCTTTGACTTGTGTCCCCCCCCCCGCAGAGCAGCTTGAATGCGGAGGCAGGGATGGGCGTGGCCTCCCTGAGCGTCATCTATGCCTCCATCATCCTGTCCTCCATGTTCCTGCCGCCCATCCTCATCAAGAACCTGGGCTGCAAGTGGACCATCGTGGTCTCCATGGGGTGCTATGTTGCCTTCTCCTTCGGAAACCTCTACCCCAGCTGGTAACACATGTTCTCAGTCCAACACATCCATGGCTCTGCACACTTCAAATGAACCAGAAACACTCTGGTGGTTTAACTCTTCTGATCTCTGCAAACCTCCCCTCTCTCCCTGCTGCTCAAGGTACACCCTGATCCCCACCTCCTTCATCTTGGGGATGGGGGGCTCCCCCTTGTGGTCGGCTAAGTGCGCTTACCTCACCATTGTTGGCAACCTGCAGGCGCCCAGGGAAAATAAGAAGAGCAGCGATGTCATCAACCAGTACTTTGGCATCTTCTTCCTCATCTTCCAGTCCTCAGCTGTCTGGGGGAACCTCATGTCCTCACTTATCTTCGGGCAGGACACTAGTATAGGTAAACACACAGTACATTTAAATCTATGCTTGTCAATGTAGAGGTTGTTGATTAGAATGTGAATTTTAGAATGTGTCCCTCGTATCTATCATATCTTTAAATCCATGAACTTTATATGTCCGACCCACAATTCTCAGCAACAACATTGACTCATCAACACAACGATTTAGGATCAGATTTAAACACCAAACACAGATACTCGTGGGACTTCCCCATTCATTTTGTGTTTTCTGGGTTTTAATCATTCTGGGTATCGTAAATCAAGTGCCCCACACATCCGGTGACAGCACAGCAACTGTGGAGGTAAACGAACCGTGTGCGTTTGTTTTGCTGCAGCAAACATCCCTGAGGAGGACCTGCAGCTCTGCGGAGCAGGGACCTGCGAGGAGATCGTCATCAACTCCACCTCCAACTCCACCAGGCCTGAGCAGAAACTCATCTACACGCTGGTGGGCAGCTACATCGGCGTGGGCGTGCTGGCCATGATCATCGTGGCGGCGTTCCTGGACAACATCGACCGCGAGCATGCGAGGGCGTTCCGGGGGAACCGGGAGCCGTTCTGCAGCACGTTCCTGGCTACGTTCCGTCTGTTGAAGGACTGGAGGCTGGTCACGCTCATCCCCCTCACCATGTACAGCGGGTTCGAACAGAGTTTCCTGGCAGGGGAATACACCAAGGTGAGGGGGGGGGGACGGGGGAGAAGAGCAGACCTGGCGTCTCTCCTTGGGTTGCTTTCTTTGCCTGTTCTCAGTGGATTATACCAGCGTGAGGTCGGGGTGTGACTCAGTACAGCAAAGTGTCTTGTGTTCCTCATCTCTTCTCAGTAGAGTAGAACAAGTACAGTAGACCTCCATGCTGTGCTCTTGGTTACAGAAC
This sequence comes from Neosalanx taihuensis, assembly GCA_030340665.1. NCBI lineage: Eukaryota > Metazoa > Chordata > Actinopteri > Osmeriformes > Salangidae > Neosalanx > Neosalanx taihuensis. Next base: position 1,136,853 of record CM059299.1, on the reverse strand, counting down.
TACGTGACCTGCGCCCTCGGGATCCACTATGTTGGCTTTACCATGATCTGTTTCGGAGCTTCCAATTCGCTCTGCTCCTACTGCTTTGGGCGGCTGGCAGAATACACGGGCAGAGCTCCACTCTTTTTCATAGGTAAGAGCCAGGAATGTATAAAGCAGGAAGCCTTGACATGATACATGAAACCTTTAGCTTGCGACAGAATCAGAATTGTTCTTTTCAGTGGGATTCCAGCTCCACTTTGGCTCCCTGCAACAAGGGTTCTGGAAGAAAATCAAGTGACGTGTTTGCCCCCGCTTCAGTGCAGTTCTGTTAACTCCTCCTTCCCCTGCCTTCCTCCCCCCTCTTCCAGCTGCTGTCACCAACCTGTCCTGTATCCTGGCTCTGTTGTTCTGGAAGCCAAACCCAGACCAGCTTCCTGTCTTCTTTGTGTTTCCTGCTCTCTGGGGCCTGGCAGACGCTGTGTGGCAGACTCAGACCAACGGTGAGATTCATTACATTTACATGTATTCATTTAGCAGATGCTTTTATCCAAAGTGACTTACAGTAAGTACAGGGACATTTCCCCCTGAGGCAAGTAGGGTGAAGTGCCTTGCCCAAGGACACAACGTCATATAGCCACAGCCGGGAATCAAACTCACAACCTTTCGATCATGAGGCCAACACCTTAACCGCTGAACCACATGACTACACATTACCAGTACAGTAATTTACGTTTTGATGTAGAAGACAGCCTTTCTTTACGGTCAGCGGTCAGACCATGCCCAAGATGAAGTTGTATCGAAGACCTTTTTGGTGGTCTTGGATGGTCTTGGATGGTCTTGGATGGTCTTGGATGGTCTTGGCCTAGAAGTTCCTGACCTCACTCATCTTGCCTGTCTAAATGTCCTGTGTTCTCCCCAGCTCTCTATGGGGTGCTGTTCTCCAGAGATAAGGAGGCTGCCTTTGCAAACTACCGCATGTGGGAGTCTCTGGGCTTCGTCATTGCCTTCGCCTACAGTAACTTCATCTGCCTGGACATCAAGATCTATATCTTGCTGGCCGTTCTGGCAGTCACCATGGTAACGTATCCCATCGTGGAGTACCATGAGTGGCGCAACCCCTCCCCTCCCATGCCTGAAGGGGCCTACGAAAACAGCTCAGGGAAAATTCTGGAAGCAGAAATGGACAAAAATGTCATCGCTCAGACAAGCTTTTAGATGGTTTAATTTGTGTTTCTGATTTCTAGATTATCTAGATTCTAGATTCTAGATCTAGATTTATCTAGATAAAAAAGAATCTTTGCATATTTTGTACAGTATATTGGTAAGATGTTGTGTTTTATGATATTTCCTAAAAACATGTATTCGATTTAACATTGGCGGATACATGTAATTTTCTATCACGGTCAATTTTATGTAAAACATTTGATAAAATGTCAATAAAAATCGATATACAGAAAAAGAGAACTGAACTTAGGCTTCTATATTCATTCATCATCTACTGCTAAGTGGCGGGGCTGCTTATTCCTGTTAGGGGTCACAGGTGACTGGAGCCTATCCCTGTTACTTTGGGGCCAATCTAGTCGTGCAAAATATTAAACTTAAATTATTATTATTAAAATATTAAACACACTAAACTGGTAAAACTACGATAATGTGTATTGACAGTATAAGAAAGTCAATAACCCATTTAAACACATCAATAACAAATCTTTATCTGGAATGTTTTGTTAATGGTATGCGCTCAGTTAATATTTAGTACATGCATTTAGGATGTGTATATAGTTTTACAACTGAGCTGGTTCATGCTGTGTCTCTGTGCTGGAGGTGTGGAAGATTCAGAACACGCTACATCTAGGACCTTCATCTCAATGATTGGCACATAGAAGTGACACAAGTCAACTTATGACACAACACTATGAAACTGCTTAGGGTTTGGTTGGGATAACATTTGGTCACAACCACACTGATCTGTCTCCAGTCTTCTATGGAGATCTCTTCCTTGGCCACAGGGAGGCAGTGTTCCACTCTGGGAGGCCGTCCTACTTGGTACTACTTGGTGGGGTCACAATCATAACAGGAGGTTAATTCTCGTCTTGTGGAATCAACCTCGTTAATCATCCACAGAGTGGATTTTGTTGCAGTTTTATGAGAGGCCATATCACCATAGGTCATACATGGCATCAAGAAGTGTTGTGATCATCCAAAATGGTTGGGACAGGCCGACTTAAGATTTGGTATTTATTTAACCAATATTTATTCCTATCACCTGCAGTATGTTGCTTATTAATAGTAGTAGCCTACAATATTTGCAAGACCAAGTGTAAGTGAAACATACCTCAATTATGAATCAAACGCACAACAAACATATCATCAATATTCCATCAAAGTATAGTTTCTTGCACAGGTGGATCTGTGTATTATCAGAGCTGCAGTGAGTGGAAGGAGGACTGTCTGCCTGTGCCTGTACTGTCTGCCTGGGAACCTGAGACATTGGGTACCTTACACAAAACTTTTGTTTTACTTCATATGTGGATTATAAAAAGCTTTTAAGATATTTTAAGATCAGCAAAATGGTTTTAAGCGGTGTCTTAAATCGATTTTACATGAAAAACAGGAATTTGTTTAATGTTAAACAATCATCTCAGTCATCCAACGGAGGATCAATAACCTACAGAATCTTTTGTATTGGTAAAAATAATTCAGTCGTTTGGCACAAAAAGCCACAGAACAAACAGCAGTTATACAAAGGAAATACTTCACTTCCTGTCTATGATAACTGCTTCGTTTCTGTCCTTAATGCTGAAAAGGAATATTTTTTTTTGTCTCAATAAAAGGTTCAGATTCGGAACAAGTAGCTGAATATAGCCTATATAATATGTTTTACTGGAAGAAGCACCATTAACGAATTAACTTTTGTTCCTTTAATGGTTATTTTCACGACCACTGTAGGGGTGTTCCTGATCAAATCAGGAAGAGTCACTGAAAGTGAAACTACTTTAAACTTAGTGTGCATTGGGAGTGGTTTGGTAGAAATGTCAACTCCTTTTTCTACCGAACTAAGGATACTAAATCTGTAAGTATACTAATCAGAGTATTTAAGACACATTCGATGAAAGTTATTTGAATGTAGAATGTTGCTTTTTATTCATCAAGCAGGTAGGCCTAACATTTTTGTATGATTTTTTATTTCAAGTGTGAAAGTGATTTACTTTGTGGCGACGCTTGACGATTACGATACGGAATTGAGCCTTCATAGTTTGGGTGTATTTGAAATTAAGGCCATGGAATTTTGTCATGTGTTGACAGAATTGATCAAAAACATGGAAGATGACCTAACAAAAACGAAGAAAAGTTTACCTGATTGCTCTCTGAAGAAACTGCAGGAAAAGATGCTTGGCTGTCAGATATTCTGTCCACGGTGCAAGGCCCCCTGTGAGAAAGAGGAGAAGAGTCATTGGGGGCACACTGCTGTGATTCATCGACCACTCGCATTTGGAGAGGAAAAGATGTCGGGCAAACTTACCTTTGAGATGTGCTCACATACAGGTGGTTTTGGGATACAGTCAATAGTTTTTTCAGAAAGGAGGTCCAGCCGTATGAGACCCAAACCACAAGCACACCCTCAACCTACTGGAAGTTTATGTTTGCAAAGCACATTAAAGAGTATGCAGAGAAACTCAAATGCTCACCAGGTGAAATATTAAAAGATTGGAAATCCATTACAAGAGATGAAGCTGTACAGAGTTTTTATTCCTCATAATTCCAATGTGTGCTTTTAGCAGACTGTCCAGAGTGAGAATTTTTTTAAATAATTGACCGAGGTAACTAAAGTGCCGTACCTTGCCCAAGGACACAATATAATGTTGGCACAGCCAAGAATCAGACTGGGAACCTTCTGAATACTCGCCTGACTCCCCTTACCGCTCAGCCACCTGACTCTCTGTTTACTTACCTGTTGACTGTCAGTAAATTGGTAATACAAATGATAGAAATGTTAAATAGAATATCTGTCAAATGTCTGTCTGTACCATGGATTGTACTATGATGCTGTACTGTTAGTATTTTTACACAGAGCCTGATACAAATAGACCGTTTCCTAACTGTGTATGACATTGTGAAAGTGTACAAAGATGATTTAGGATGACCCATATATATATATATTTGTTATAGTTTTTATATATTCATATCCATGTATAGGTATTGCCTATCTTTAATTTTTTTTAATCTTGTTCTCCATTGCACTATCCAGCCACAGTATGTTCTATATTTGTACAACTAGAAAAAATAATTCTGATTCTGATGAACTGTACAGATATGCTCTTTCAAACTGTACCTATAATTGTTATTTTGTCAGAGGACAAAGGGACAAGTTGTTTTAGTTGTGCTGGATACATTTGCACAGCTTATGTTTATTCTTATGCGTTCTTGTATAGTCATTGGCCAGGCAATATCTGATTTGCTTGAGAACTTTCTCAAAATGAATGTCATTAAAATGTTAAGTGTAAACATAGGAAATAATCACTTTGTTGTAAAAGGATGTTAAGAACTGCTTTTTTAAGTTTTATGCTTTTTAGGATGTCCAAATGTCAGTAAGATATTTGTGTGTATCAGTGGCAGGCTGTCAGGGTCTAAAAAATATCTGAATCAAATGTTTATTATATTTTGTCCATTTATACTCATTAAATAATTCCAAATTGCCTTTCCATTCCCTTTTATTGTGTTTCCCATTATCTGAACCATCAGAATCCAGACCCGCTGATTGGATAAGCGGAGAGCTACGCAAGCTAGCAAACTGCATTAGCTGAGCACACAATTCAACTGTGGCAATTGTTTTGTTGAAGACTGTTATTTGCCTCTGATCGACAAGGTGTTTGAAGCCACACTGGGTTTGGAAATTTGACTCCATTATGTCACTCCACTGTGAGTGACATAATCCCCCCATAAATCTAGAAATCACAATATGATTTACAGCTGCAAATAATTAATGATTAAGAACATGAAGGGGTATTAATGATTTAGCATGTAAGACGAATGATACACAGTCCTTTAAATCCTTATCAGATGAGTCAGAATCCTGTCACCTTGTGGATTATTGGTTTATGGTTCATGACTAGTCCTAGATGTATTATACAGCATTTAGACATCTGAGTCCATGTGTTTCTTCATCATGACCAGAAGGAGGCAGAGTTCACCAGGCTGGGCTCCAGGATTAGCCTGCTGCAGTGTGTAGGTGATGCTGTCTGTTCTGGTTTTATCTCCGCTGAGAGTTTTCTGTATAACAGGTGGGAACGAGAAGATTAAAATGTTGTGTTGTCATCATCCAAAATGGTTGGGACAGGCCGATTTAAGATTTGGTATTTATTTAACCAATATTTATTCTGATCACCTGCAGTATGTTGTCTATTAATAGTAATAGTCTACACTATTTGCAAGACCAAGTGTAAGTGAAACATACCTTGAATCAAACGCACAACAAACATCTCATCAATATTCCATCAAAGTCTAGTTTCTTGCACAGGTGGATGTGCATGATCAGAGCTGCTCAGTTAGTCTTAGTAAGGCAGGTGACTGAAGGTGTGTGTTACCTGGAGAAAAGAGAGCAGCCTGGCAGACGCTGACAGGTGAGCAACACAAATCTTTCCCCAATTTTGCATGATGACTTTTCAGAACATCTCAGGGAATATCAAATGTTTCCATAAGAATATCTGTAAGGTAACCGTATTTGTCTTAAAATCGTCATCTGTATATAATACTAGGCTTAGCCTATATAGCAGCTTAACTATGTAGGCTATTTAAAACGTATTGCCATGGCAGTAACAAAACAAAAAGTACATTGTTGTCCGTGAATGACCTGATATATAATCCTCTTCATGTTACGACAGAGGACCTATAGCAACAGTGTAGGAACAACTCTTCTCAGTCTGGTTTTAGAAAGCCTGTCCACTCGTGCTTGGGTCTAATGTCTGCCGGCATTAGGGATTCCCCCCCGCTGGTTTTCCGGCTGCATGATGGCGCCCCTGAGCTGGTGCGGGAGGTGCTTCTGGAGCGTGGCTGGGAGGAATTCAACTCACAGGAGCGTGAAGAGGGGGATTGGAACCTGTACTGGCGCCCCTCCGCCTTCCGTGCCTCCGACTACAAGAGACTCCTCCCCTGGCAGCGCCTCAACCACCATCCCAAAACTGGGGGCATCACCCGCAAGGACTGCCTGGCCCGCAACCTGAGGAGGATGAGGGGGGCGTTTGGTTCGACTCTCTACGACTTCAGTCCCACCGTGTTCATCCTCCCCAAGGACTACACACGGTTCCTGGCAGAGTATACCAAACATCACCTATGCGGAGCAGGAAGAGGAGAAGGAGGAGAGGGAGGAAGAGGAAGAGCCACGGGCTACTGGATCTGTAAGCCGGTCGATCTCTCCCGAGGTAGGGGGATCTTCATCTTCAAGGACGTCAAAGACTTGATATACGACTCGTCTGTGATCGTCCAGAGGTACGTCAGCGACCCCCTGCTTATCGCCGGTTACAAGTTTGACCTGCGCCTGTATGTTTGCGTGAAGAGCTTCCAGCCCCTCACCGTCTACATGCACCAGGAGGGCTTGGTGCGCTTCGCCACCGAGAAGTACAGCCTGGCGTCCCTGGACAACCTGTTCGCCCACCTCACCAACACCAGCATCAACAAGTTCGGCCCTTCCTACGCTGTGGATAAGGAGAGGGTGGGCCGCGGTTGCAAGTGGACGATGAGCAAGTTCCGCTGCTTTCTCCGCAGCCAGGGCGTCGACCAGCAGCTGCTGTGGCTGCGGATCAACAGCATTGTGACCCTTACCCTGCTCACCGTGGCCCCGTCCATCCCGCCCTGCCGCAACTGCGTGGAACTGCTGGGCTTCGACATCCTGATCGACGCCGCGCTCAAGCCCTGGCTGCTGGAGGTCAACTTCAGCCCTGCCCTCTCCTCCGACTGCCAGGCTGACGCCGCTGTCAAGAAAGGGCTGGTCCACGACCTGATCGATCTGATGAGCTACCAATCGGGGGACAGCCTCAGGCAGCGGGGCTACCGCCGACAGAGCCACAAATGCCCGGGTCACCTGGCCAGCCAATCGCAGCCGGCTCCCGGTCTTCCTCTCTCCAAGTCTGTCTGCCGACACCAATCAAAGAGGAGGATCCACGGCCAGTCCAGCTTACAGCCCCTGCTGACTGAGCGGGGGAGGAAGTTCCTGCCTTCCTCCTTCCAGTTGAATCAGCCCTGCTCCTCCCTCCGCTGGGTGAGCGGCAACCTTCCTCAACCTGTCACCGCGGTAACCTCAAACCGGAGGACGGGTCCGGCGTCGTTGTCTCTTGTGATAGGGCAGCAGGCAGGCGTGTCTGAGGTTACAGACGTGTCAGGAGAGACAGACGCCGTGACACCCGATAGCCTTCGGCGGGGGGCGGCACTGCAACACCCCCCCGCTGCGGGCCTCTTCTCATCTTTAACCACCGCCTGTAAACTACCTGCCATCCCTCCCAGTCGACAGCTGTCAGTCAGGAGCCCCTGGGCCAATCAGAGGCAGGAGCGGAGCACGGCTCCTCCCCCTTGTCGCGTGGGGGACTTTATCTTGACCTTCCCCTTCAACCAGGCCACGCTGAGGGCGTCGCAGGATGGCCTGGACGCATCGCAGGATGGCCTGGACGTTCGGACGGCTGTTCAGGAGGTCAGCAAGCTGGCGGGTCAGCTGACGTCACGTCGGAGCCAGGTGGAGAGGAGGAAGAGGAGGAAAGAGGAAGAGGGGCCAGGGGTGTGTGGGGGAAAGGAGGGGCAGTACCTCTTCTGGGGGCCTAAGAACCCCCCCCTGCTTAGTGAATTCTGCATCTCCAACTGATTAAATCTGCAACTTTTCTATTAAAGCTTATAGTTTACATTGTCGTTGTGTCTAATATAATAAGACTTATATGACCTACATAAAGTAAGGAACTATGCATACAGACTTTTCTAGACAAAATACTGTATGTCAAAAATGAGGAGTGTGTGTGCTAGTGGGGGATCATGAATTAACAAAGAGTGAACGAGAGGAAAAGAAAACATGTTGACCTCTTGAATAATCTGCCATTCTAATGAGATTCCTGCTGACACACAGTATCAGGTGTCAGTATTTAGGTTAAAAATCTACCCCCCCCCAGTACCCATCTGGCATAGACCAGCGTAGACATTGGCTAAACTTCAAATGCAAAGTATAAATAGCTTTTAATTAACAAATAAAAAAATGGTAATCATCAAAATGATTTTAAGCGGTGTCTTAAATAGATTTTACATGATAAACAGGAACATACATGGAAGATATAATGCAAAACAATCATCTAAATCCTCCAAGGGAAGATCAATAACCTACAGAATCTTTTGTATCGGTAAAAATCATTCAGTCGTTTGGCACAAAAAGCCACAGAACAAACAGCAGTTATACAAAGGAAATACTTCACTTCCTGTCTATGATGACGGCTCCGTCTCTGTCCTTAATACGGACTCGGCCGGAGGGGAACTTGGTCTCCTGGCGCCCGGTAACGTAGACCGTTTTGACCGTCCCGTCTGGGTACTCCCTCCTCTTGAACTGGGAGGTGTGAACCTCTCTCTGCCCATTGGTGAACTCCACTGTCTTCACTCCTCTGTGGGGGGTGGAGAAGAGAGGAGCCATTAAGAAGTGTCAAATCAAGCGCACCTCGGCTCAGTGTTCGTGCATGTTGGTTAGGGTTAGGGTCAGCTTGGATTGAGTAGGCAGTGCTTCCCAGAGAGGGAGCTCTTACTGGGAGAGCTTGACCAGCGTGCCATCAGGGAAGATGCTCTCCTCTCTCCCGTCAGGGTGGAGGTACTTAAGGGTCTGGTCTGGGAACACAATCTCCCTCCGTCCGTCTGGGTGGTGTTTCTCTGGGGTGGGTGGAGGGTGGGATGGGATGGGAGCATCGAGGAAATCAATAACCTGAGAGTATGTTCAGGAGGAAGGTGGTTATGAGGGGAAGCCCTACCTATCTGGCCATTGGGGAAGCGCAGGACCTCCAGACCAGAGGGGGCGGTGGTGTGTGTCATCTGGGCGTCAGCGTAGTGGTACACCTGCCGTGTAAAGAACAAAAGTCAGCAAATCTCAATTAACCCTGATTAACTGTAGCTTCAATAAAACAACTAACTCCTATACATTACATTTAGTCATTTTGCAGATCCTCTTATCCAGAGCAACTTGAAGCAATTACAAGGAAAATCACCCCCGAGGCAAGTAGGGTGAAGTGCCTTGCCCAAGGACACACCATCATGTTGGCACGGCCAGGATTCGCAACCTTATTATTTCTAGCCCGATTCTCCCATCACTCAGCCAATGGACTAGCTTTTAGTATCATAATGAATAGTTATTCATTTAACAGACACGTTCATCCAACGCGACTTACAGTAAGTACAAAGACATTCTCCCTGAGGTAAGTAGGGTGAAGTGCCTTGCCCAAGAACACAACATCACATAGCCACAGCCAGGGTTTGAACTCACAACCTTTCGATCATGATACCAATGCCTTAACCCGCTGAGCCATCTGACTCCCATAGCACACAGAACACTACACAGTGGATGGTAGACGGACAGATGGAAAGGTTAACCCACAGACCTACCACTCTCCCATCAGCCAGCGTGCGTTTGACATCTCCGTTGAAGAAGGTGACCGTCACAGACTTCCTGTCAGCAGAGATCTCCTTCCTGGTTCCGTTCCGGAATGTGATGACTCGACATCCATTTGACAGGATGTGTTCAGTCTGGGGAGAGGGGAGCCAATCAGCCAATCACAAGGCAAGGTTCATGTGGATGGGAAGGCAAATCACATCCTTTATCACATGACAATAGGAACTGTCTTGACCCCTACCTTCCCATTTGCATAGCTTATCTCCTCGCTTATGTCTACATTTGTACGTGTCCCAGGTGTGTGCTTGATGTGAGGGTAAGCGTGTGCTTCAGGGGTGGAGTTAGGAAGTGTATCCGTTTGAGTCTTGAGGGGGGACTTGGCATGTGTGTCTTTCCAACGCCCGTGGGTGGATTTTCCAGGTGGATCTGTGTGTGCCCCAGGGGTGGAGTTAACCAGTGTGTCTGTGCGTGCCCCAGGGGTGGAGTTAACCAGTGTGTGTGTGTGTGCCCCAGGGGTGGAGTTAACCAGTGTGTGTGTGTGTTCCCCAGGGGTGGAGTTAACCAGTGTGTGTGTGCGTGCCCCAGGGGTGGAGTTAACCAGTGTGTGTGTGTGTTCCCCAGGGGTGGAGTTAACCAGTGTGTGTGTGTGTTCCCCAGGGGTGGAGTTAACCAGTGTGTGTGTGTGTTCCCCAGGGGTGGAGTTAACCAGTGTGTGTGTGTGTTCCCCAGGGGTGGAGTTAGCCAGGTTTCCCTCTGAGCTTCCTGAGTATGAGTACAGGCTCTCTGGTGGAGATGAAGAAAGATGGGGATCACAATACTAATACTGCAAAGATGATTAGAATGCACAAAATATACATTGGACAGGAAACATGAACTTACTTGTGGAGACTTGTCCCCATTCCCTATGAGGGTGTTGATGCTGCTAAGACAAACAGCAAATGAATGGGCAAAACTGTCGCAAATGAAAGAAAATATTAAGCCAAGACCCCAATCATATCTTGGGGAGTTAGAACATGGGATCTTTGTCTTTTAACAACAGACTCCCTCAACTCCCTCAACACCCTGAAGCTACAGAGGTGGGAGAGGACTTGTGAAAGCAGAACATCCAGTTTTAATGAGGCCCTATTCTTCAGAGGGAGGGATACAGCGCTCATATGGAGGGATGCAGGTCAAAGCTAAAGTAGCCATCCATTATAGAGCCAGGAGGTGACACAAGAGTCAAATCAGGCAGGAACATGGGAACCCTAAGTATCTGCAGGGAGCGTATTGATTCCTCTTACGTGAATTATGGATGAAGTCAGAGACCCGAGGTTGACACAAGGTATTGTCAGTCCCTATCAATAATTACTGAGGTGCTTAAAGACCACTTCAGAGACTATTATATCCTTGAACAACTTGGTGCTAATTAGATTTCCCTCCCCCCCCCCCCCCCCACACACACACACACACACACAGCCATCTATGCCTGACTTGAAAGTTGGACGGCAAGAGAACACTTCTAAAGACAAAATAAATCACACAAACGATGCATTAATGAAGTCTGTTGTGTGTGTGGACCATTAGAAGCCCACTAACCATGTTTGCAGCAGCAGCAGCAGGCACTGCTCTCTTCTGATAGGCTGGTCTGTTGAAGGCAGGCGTGTCACTTCTGGTTTGGGGTAGATCTGCAGATCTGGCTGAAACAACTTTGGATGAGGAGGATGGTGGTCTCTGTAGTAAGGAGACACACACACACACACCACTCCGTCAGTTCCCTAGCATGTCCACAGGAGGGAGCTGTTTATTAGCCAATCTCCCGTCACTCGGCCATTGAAAACAGTAGTTTGTGCTTAACTGACGGGAATTTGAGAAATTAGGGTAAAATATTAGTGAAATATTGTTTCTCATGATGTATGTTTAGTAATTTATATTTATATATGGGTTTATCACATTGCTATGTTCAGTGACCAATGCTCTTTTGTAAAGCTCTCTTTTGTAAGTCGCTTTAGATAAAGGCGTCTGCTAACTGAAGCCATAAGTACCATAAATAAAGAAATACTCATTTAGCAGACACTTTTATCCAAAGCAACTTACAGTAAGTACAGGGATATTCTCCCTGAGGCAAGTAGGGTGAAGTGCCTTTTCCAAGGACACAACATCACAGCCACAGCTGGGGCTCGATCTCACAACCTTCCGATTATGAGGCCAACGCCTTAACCCGCTGAGCTATCTGACTGATTGAGTATAAGACATAGACTGATGACCGTTAAAGCTATAATGCACTGAAGTAACGTGCGCATCAAACTCACAGTTTTCTCTGCTGGCTTCCTTCGCTCCACCAGGGGGCGCTGTCCTGGGGAGGTCAGCCTGTCTCTCAGCACCATGTTCTCCCTGGTCAGAGCCTCCAGCTGGGTCTGCAGGTGTCCATGAGCCTGTGACCAATCACACTCTCTCTTCTGGAACTGCTGCTGCAGCGCCTGGATCTGCTGTCTGAGGTCCTGTTCTCACACACACACACAAACACACACACCCACACACACACACACACACACACACACACACACACAAACACACACACCCACACACACACACACACACACACACACACCCCCACACACACAGACACACATACACACACACACACACAAACACACACACACAAACTATCCCAGTGTCTTTTTCTCATAGAAAACTGGCCTAGAGAGTTTTCTCTAGTTACTGTGTGCATTGTGCTCTAGTCATATGGTAGTTCCAGTGACGGTTGTTGCAGGCAGGTCAACACAAGCAGACCTCTGATCAGAAACAGGTGTGTTCCAGATTCACGGTGACACACAGTCGTTTTCCTTAACCTGTCGTCACCATGGTGATAAGAGACCCTATGTCTGTGATGACACGTGTGTTAGTGAGGAAGGAATAGAAGGTGATCCAGTTTGACCTGAGAACACCTTAGAAATCACCAATGAAAGGCACCGTCTTTTTATATATTTAATAAGCCTTGTTTTTAACAGAAAATATATTCAAATATGTTGCTAACAACTGAATGGTCAAATCCCTCCTCCTGTGTGTTTATAATGGCCAATTGTTAAGTCTTGTTTTAGCAATTTTCCAATTATTGGTTCATTTCAAAATATGCATATGACCAATTAAATGTAAGTTCTGCCTTCCAGAATAATAAAAACAATTTTTTTACAAGCTGCTATGCAATGTATGCCTTTCATGGTTATGTTGTCTGTATTACATTATTGTACCATATGACTATATCAGATGGGGGTTATGTTATTTTGAATGGGGTGAGCAGTTTACAAAGTTTGAAAAACCCTGCTCTATTGATTTAATCCAAACTAGTCCGAACAGGCCTTTACTGTTTCCAATCACCTCAGTTACGCATCCTGTTTACACTGACATACCAACTGATCAGTCCACCATCTTGAATTCACCTGATCCACCCCAGATACATCAGGACAGGCGAGGCTGGCCTCCCTCTCTCCTCTCTGCTTCAGCCTCGCTCGCTCACTGGGGGAAAACCCAACACAGCCTCATAGTCATGTACATGAGCTCTGCATGACATGACACCATGAGATAGGGAAAGGTTCTGCTTAACCACGCCATCGTTCTCCTGGTAAAACCAACATCCTTATCTAGTTTCCATGCAGGCCGGATCAGACTGTGTCACTAGCATTTATGAAAACATGCAGTTTCTTGATTGTGGTCACAAATCTCTTTCTTACGTGTTTTTCTCTTCTATGTTCTTCATCCTTTCTGGAGGGCGATGATATTCATCTGCTGTGACTTTGTGAGGGGTTGACATATTTTGGATTCCTATGGGAGAACAGTGTGTTAACGAGGGCATGCAAACTTTTTTTCTCATTTAAATTACTTGTATTTGTTTAGTAGACAGTTGAATCCAAAGTGTTATCTCAAGCAACATACACATATTGTGTGTCTAGTTATGGAAACATTAGATGGTTAGTAAAGGCTGTCCATTTGGTTGGGACTGAAGCCTAAGGTTTGCAGTAATCAAATCCATGCGTCTATTGTGTTATTTTGACACACAGTCTCAATCGACTCAACATGACTCAGGGCCACTGTCCTGAAGGTTTTGGGTGTTTCCCTGCTCCAGCAAACCTGCTTCTAATTATCAGGCTTCCACAGAGCTTGATGACGACCCATACCCCTGTGTGAATTTTGTGAGACTGTGTGACGTTGCGGCGAAGGAGTTTTCCACAGGATAAATAAAGTAATCTGAATCTGAATTCATTAGAATCAGGTGTGCTGGAGCAGGGAGGGAAACATCTAAAAGCTTCAGGACAGTGGCTCTCGAGGACCAGGATTGCCTACCGCTTATAGACTGATTCCACAATTTTACTGATGGCATTCTACCATCGCAGCTCTAACCAGTATTATTCTCATACAACAGACAGCCCACTGACCATGCTGGGACACTTGTAGTGTGTGGTTCTTTCCTCTGTCTCTGGCTCCTCTCCTGGTAGGCATGCGACAGTTCCTTGGCAGGGTTCTCACAGTAGAGCTTCCCCAGGCTGACAGCGTGTAAGGTGCTGTTCCAGATACAAGTGCCTGTGATGCTGTCTCGGGCCAGAGGACGTCCCTAATCTCTGAGGGGTTGGAAAAGAAACACAAAGGACCTAAGGAATGTGGTCTGTGTAGGGGCGCACATTCCCTGGCTGGCGTAGAGCATGGTAGATAGCATCTATGAGACCAGTCCGCTGTCTAAGTGCATTGAACAGCTGCAGATCTTTCAACAATACGCAGATTCTCCAGATTGTGTAGCCGAATCTAAGAAGCTCTCACCATCACTACCAGAGCTGGAGGATAAGGAGGAGGAGAGGGGGAGACCGGCAGCTCTCTGGTTCTGAGTCTGCGATCGGTGGGTCGGCTGATCCTCCCCACCATCACTGGGGGCGTCACTGGCGTAGTCCCCCTCCGACAGGTCCAGGCCACGGTCCTCAGGTCCAGCATGAGGGGGAGGAGAGGGAGGGGAGGGATGCTGGTGGGCATTGGGGGAGGGGCTCTCTTCCACTCCTCCCTCACCCTCTGCCTCTTTGTCACTGGAGGAGGAACCACTTGAAAAGTGGAGATCCTCTCCTCTGGTCCTGAGTCGACCTCTGACCTTACGCCCTGCTCTTGGAGTTGGGCTGAGCGCCTCCTTGTGGCTGGTTCGAGGGCCACGACCGTCTGTGGGCCCAGAACTAACAACTTTCACTATGCGGTCGTTGACCGTCTTAAAGCCGACTCCTTCCTCAGAGGACCTGACCCTAGGGGGAACTAAGATGCTGGGAGATGTGGGGGAGATTTTAGAACGCGGCACCAGCTGTGGCTCCATCAAGTCAGCTTGCTTATGGACAGATTCTCGCCTCACAGTGGGCAGAGTCCGACCCTGCGATCCCCCCTCTTCCTCTCGCTCAGCTGATGTCGAGCGCGATGACCGCGCTAGCCCTGACCTCTGCGACCCACCCATCCCTCTCTGACCCCTGACATTTCTGTCAGAGGAGCATAACTGAGTTCCAGCTTTCTCATTGGGTGTCCTTTGAGGCATTTGTTTCACCTTTGCTCTCATGTCTTGGTGATCTCTAGCAGCTTGTTTATCCTTCTGTTTATTAAGATGCCCGTTGGCTGTTGCTACAGCAACAGCTGGCTGTCTAAGCCTGTGTTTCATCTCCGATGCTACATATTGAGTTGTCCTCTCTTGGGAAAGGTTCTGGGCTTGGGGATGGGGCGAGGCAGGTACACTGGGCGTGGGGGTGAAGGGAAGGTCGGACATGGAAGGGGCGGAGGAGCGCCGCTGCAACCCGACGGCGGTGAACTTCCTGCTGGGCAGCTGGGACAGGGAGGCCCTTCGCTGGACGTTGTGCTTGCTTCGTTCCAATCTGGACACTCCCTCCCCTTTGCGCAGGAAGCACCGCCCCCCCGCCATTCCCTTGGCTTCCTGTAAGCCCAGGATGGAGAGAGAGAGAGAATCAGTGAGAGATAGAAAAAGCGCACTGCTGAATTTGTTATGTGGCCCAACACAACACCTGGATTACATGACTAAAGGTTAAGGTGATACTGCTCTGGGATTGGTCCTGGTGTAACTAATGCATACCAGACTGGCCTGTGATTGGCTTTGCATACCAGACTGGCCTGTGATTGGCTTTGCTAGTACCTGTTTCTCTTTCAGCCTGACATCTTCATCCACCTTCAGCTGCTCTTCCAGGAAGTCCTCAAACGTCCTCTCCCTCTCCTTCACCGCAGGCCGGATGGGTCTGAGGTACAGATATCATGGACCAGTTCCATACTGCACAGATGTAGCAGCCATCTAGAGCAGCGCTTAATAGCACCCTGGTCTCTACTGTGCTGGAAGCCTTTGCAGATTGTCAACACTCAGTGACACTCGCTAAGTATTGGTCAGTAAGAATACAAGTTACTCAAACTCCATTAGTCTTACCTGAGTTCTAGATAGAACACAGAAGAGATATACATAGCTAGCTTTTGTGCTAACAGATTAGCACGTGGTCATTAACAAAGCTTACCTGTCCTCCATGTTCGTAAGCGACAGCCTCCGTATACCAAAGGGGCTGACCGGACCCTGCTCCTCTTCCCCCCGGTCCTCCCCCGTCTCCCCCCGGTCCTCCCCCTCCTCCCCCCCATCCTCTTTGATTGGGGAGAGGGTTCTCTGTCTGGACACGTCCTGTCCTGAGCTGTCTGAATGACAGATGCACACAATTACCATCAGGCTGTTGGTTCTGCTAGTGTGTGTGCGTGAGTATGTGTGATTCTCAGATGATGTCACAGAAGTTTGGAAGAAAAAGGAAGAACCCTAACTTCCTCTTCTAATGAACAACTCCAAAGACAACCAGCCTGAGTCATGTGTAGAATAAGAATAATAACTTGAACTTGCGGAGTAGATGGACAATCCCCCTGAGGCAAGCAGGGTGAAGTGCCTTGCCCAAGGACACAACATCACATTGACACAGCCAGGGTTCAAACCAGGGACCCTCTGATTACCAACCCAACACCCTATTCAACTGCGTCACATGTCTCTCTGTCTCCCTGTCTCCTCTGTCTCCCTGTCTCCCTGTCTCCTCTGTCTCCCTGTCTCCTCTGTCTCCCTGTCTCCTCTGTCTCCTCTGTCTCCCTGTCTCCTCTGTCTCCCTGTCTCCTCTGTCTCCCTGTCTCCTCTGTCTCCCTGTCTCCTCTGTCTCCCTGTCTCCTCTGTCTCCCTGTCTCCTCTGTCTCCTCTGTCTCCTCTGTCTCCCTGTCTCCTCTGTCTCCCTGTCTCCTCTGTCTCCCTGTCTCCTCTGTCTCCCTGTC
Organism: Neosalanx taihuensis; assembly: GCA_030340665.1. Taxonomy (NCBI): domain Eukaryota; kingdom Metazoa; phylum Chordata; class Actinopteri; order Osmeriformes; family Salangidae; genus Neosalanx; species Neosalanx taihuensis. The sequence goes on along the minus strand of CM059299.1, from coordinate 1,119,965 downwards.
TCCCTGTCTCCTCTGTCTCCTCTGTCTCCTCTGTCTCCCTGTCTCCTCTGTCTCCCTGTCTCCCTGTCTCCTCTGTCTCCCTGTCTCCTCTGTCTCCCTGTCACCACAGGCAGCCTAGGACAGAGTGTGTTGTCTTAGCCAGATCAACTGGAAAGAACTAGAATGGATTGTGACATGGATTGAGTCACCCCAGCTTAATCATTACCCCATGGAGGTCCCTTGTCTAACCTGCAGGTCTGCAGAGTGAGCACCAGGAGGATTGGAGACTGGGGGATAGAACTGTGATCGTCACATCTTGTCACACACACACACCAACCTAAACATCTACAATCAAACTAAAAAGATGGTTCGGGGTCAAAAAACAGCCTATCGGTGCCGTCCCAAATGACCTCTGCATCTTTGGAGGAGAGGATTCTTGGACTGTTGACATCCTGCAGTGTAAGGGAGAGGTTGTTGTTACTGTGGTTGAGACACTTTCTGATGCGTTTGACGGGGGTTTGCTGGAGTTTTCTCTGGGTGGCGAGGCTCCATGTATTATTTATCAAATGGAGGCTTTTCAAATGAGTCTGTGAGACTCCACTTAAGCTCTGCTGTCTTTTTGATTAAACTGTCCCCACTGGAACAACTGGATTTAATCCAAATCGTATCGCATTGTCTTTATGTCAGTTAAGTGGATTATGGGAATCTATTGCTATTATTGAAATGTGACGTTTATCTGGTGACTTTTATGGTCAGCAATTGACTTTAAAATATACTAATGACCCTGTTTATGACTTGCGGTTGGAAGTTGATACATGGCATATTCTCTGCTTAACTGGAGACATTCCTTTGAGTCACTCATCAGTCAGAGACAAGTCTGAACGAGCTTCTGCACTTTACAGTGTGACATACTGTATATTATAGCTTGGATACTATACTAGAAAAGAAATATCCGCCTTTAAAACATTCCAACCGGTGGTCTTTTTTAAACTTGACAGAAATGTTACGACAAAAACCCTTGAAACCACGTTGCCTCTGGTTGTAAATATCTACAACATATTCCCCAGGATATACTCTGTCCCTGTCGACAGTCTTATGCAACTTCGCAACATAGCTATCATTCCTGCTATATGCAGAGGTTTCTGGATTCCCAGCCAGTCTGGCAATCTCTCACAAACACTTTGAGTTCCATCAATCAAACCTTCTTTTTATGGCAACATCTGTCCAGCATAAAATCTGCCTTTCTCAGGAGAGAGACTCCCTGGAGGGATTGCACAGGATGGAGAAGGGGGTCACTCCAAATCCTGAGGGAATTCTAATTTGTGAGAAGGTGAAATGTTTCCATAATGTTTTCTCTCCTGCCCCCTTCGTCTGCCCCCTCCCTCCCCCTCTCCTTCTCTTCCTTTCAGCAGCATGCCAGTCCTGTTCAGTCCGTTGTAACCCCCCCCCTCTTAGGGTCAGGGAGGAGCTAAACAAACTGTAGAACTGAGCTGAGTGCGTGCAATGTGTTGAAGGGGAGGAGCAAGGAGGGAGGGAGGGAGGGAGTGCTGTGATTCATGTGTCAAATTTACCCAGCAAACACACAAGCCTTGGAGTTTGGCTTCACATGCACATGTAGAAATCTCTGGAGTCACCTTCGGGAGTTACAAGGGCTCGTCTCATCTGGTGTGGCTCGAGACACCCCACCTCTTTCCTTGCTTTCCAAACCCAATCTATTTTGAGGTTCAGCTCGGAGCTGCAGCGATTTCATTGTTGTGAAGGTGTTGTCTTTCACGAGCTCAGGCATGGAGGCTGAACTGCTCATCTCACCGACGGAGGAATACCACGCTACAGAGGACTGTGAGACTACCAGCCTGGCACTCTACAACTTCTACGCTGCTGTAATGATCATCATCTTCCTGCTGGCTCTCCCACTGAATATCTCGATCCTCCACCTCTTCATCTTCAAGCTCAAGTTCTAGAAATCCAACACCAACAATGTGTTTCTGTTCAACCTGGTCCTGGCCGACATCCTGCTGTTGTTCTGTCTGCCTGGGAAGGCCTACAACTTTATTCACGGTGAGCGGCGCAGCGAGAACGAGGTTTTCTGCAAAGCCATGCTCTTCATGCTCTTCCTCAACCGAGGAGCCAGCATCGCCTTCCTCACCATCATCTCCATCGACCGCTACTTCAACGTGGTGCATCCTGGGAGGAAGAACCTCCTGAGAGCCCTGAAGAAGTCTCCTCACATCTCCATCCTGATCTGGCTCCTTCTGCTCCCTCTGACCATCCCCACCATGCTGAAGACCTTCGAGTGCTGCAACAGCCACAAGAGCTACAACTCCACAGAAAAGCGTGACGACGCCGTGGTGAAGGACGTGGTGGACAGTCTGAGGGAGGTGGTCTTCTTCACCCAGATCTTGATCCCCTTCATGATCCTGGTGTACTGCACGGTGCGCATCGTCAACCGCCTGAAGAGGAAGACGGTGGGAGACAAGACCAAGCTGAGGAGAGCCACGTTCCTGGTCACCTGGGTCATGGTGTTGTTCTCCGTCTGCTTCCTGCCCTGCACTATGGCCAGGATGGTTCTGCTGGTGGCTCGGGTTCAGGAGTGGAAAGAGCTCTCAGAGGACATAGCAGCGCAGGTGTTCGACGGCCTCATGGTCTTGTCCTTCATGGACTGCCTGCTGGACCCCTTGGTCTACTGTTTCTGCAGTACCAAGTTCAAAAACATCTACCTGGGCAATTACTTTCCCTGCTTTTTGAAGAAACACGAACACCCCCTCGATAACAGCACCTCCACAGCAAACACAAATCCCAAACGCAATAATCTAAATACGGCATACTAGCCCAGGGGGAAAGACTATTCACCTCTGTGTGACTGTTTAGGGAAAAGGACATACAAAAAAGGATGTACAGTTAGCCAATCATTTTATTGCTTTCTTAATATTGGTTGCCAGTATAGGATGTTGTTGGTGTCATGGTATCACCTGATCATGCAGCAAACACAATAATATAGTAGCTTCAACCGCTATTATTGAAGCAAGAACTCTTCGGCTCCAGTAGAAAACGTAAGTTCCTTGCTGCATTAGACTAGGCATAACTAACTGTGTGCCGCTGGTTAAGCTTAAAGTTTTTTGGGATTTTCTTCAGAGCTCAAGGCACTTGCAATACCAAGACTTTTCAAACAAGTATCGGTTCTTTAGAAGGTTATACATTTTTTTTATACAGAATATGGTCATTTCTGCGGTTTGCTCTGGCAGCACATGTCTGGGTTGTTGAGTGAGGATGTTGTGATTCACCATTGATGCACCATACAGTAACCAGTCCTGTTTACATGACCCCAGTCTCACTTCATTCATGCTCCGTATGACTGGTGTGTTAGTAAGAAATGTCTGGGTTAAATGTAGGGCACTTGTTATACAAGTCAGATTGAAGGCTCTTTTTTTACTGAGGACAATGGTAGTGTGAGGTGCTTGTGAGTCAACAAAATGAAATACCAGTAGCGTATATGCAAATATTTGTATATATATATAATTTGAAACTCCCCATCTAAAATCTGCCCATCTGCCTGAATTTTCATTTCTTGTCCCTCCTTAAAATGTGGCTATTCAGATACAATGTTAGAGAAACAGCCTCATGAGCCCAGCTGTGTGTACCTGATGAGGTGTGTTCCTCTTACCTTGGGTTGAGCGTGTTGGGACAGGAAGCACCTCTGGTCCCAGAGCGTCAGCCGAGGACAGGAACGTGCAGGAGGGCGGGCTCCTGGTTTTCTGGAGATCGGCAGGGGGAAGGCCAGCTTCAACACCAAGGGATAAACCTGGAGAATCTTCCCTGCTGGAAGGGATGACAGCAACTGATGTTTCCCCCCATGAATCATTCCCAGGTTCAATGGTACGGTCCACTCCAGAAGTTGTCAGTGCTGGCACAGCTGAGCCAAACCATTGGGTAAAGAGAGAAGGGGGGAAAGGCAGACCTGGGAGGAGAAAACAGCAGAGAACATTTTGTAAATTGTAACATTCCATTCTGTAGAAGTACACAAAAACACTGCTCCAGGCCAGAAAAAAATCCAGACCAAGGCTTTTTACAATCTTGTAGCACATAAGTGTCTATTAGTCTAAAGTGTCTTTAGGTGGAAGCAAAACAATAGCTCCTATGAATATGTTGAGGTAATAGTGTCCACATATTACATTGGGCGCAATAAACATTCATCATATATCTATCCAAGAGAGAAATTACCTCATGTACGAAAGCCTTTAATACTGTGAATAATTTTTGTATGTGTACATATTGATAAATAATGATAAATAAAAATGAACCCTCAATAATAATATCAGTTGTTTTTCTTTTAATAATCAAATTAAATGTAATTATTATTGCCATAGGAAAAATGAAGTGGGTGAGCAGCAGACTATTGGTGTAAATAGTTATAGCAGCATGAGACCTTATAAATAAATATAAATAAATATTTAAAGTGCCTTGCCCAAGGATACAACATCATATAGCCACAGCTAGGAATCAAATTCACAACCTTCCGATCATGAGGTCAACACCTTAACCTGCTGAGCCATCTGACTCCCCACTTATACTTATAACTTATACTAAGTTACAATAATTATATAAGGCACAGTTCTGTATGACCATATGAGTGCAATGAAGCTCAATGTATTACTTTAGGACTGGTTCATATGGACTTTGCTTGAAGACCAGAGGCCTGAGAAACATTCATCACTGTGATGTAATGGGTTTTTCTGAAGTATTCTTAGTTACTTGGCCAATTGCCATTCCCTCTGAGTAGTAAATCTATTGGTAGGAATCTTTTGGTTGCCATTTTTTTGTCAGTGATGTCAGACTTGGCCTTGATCTCAGAGTATCTGTCAAGAGGAACTTGTCTGTCAACATCCTGCTTCAGTCTGTACCCCATTATGACAAATCACTCAACAGTGACATATATTTTAGAGACATACATGTTATTCAAGTACCATGCTTACCCATTTGTAGGGTAGGGCTTAATACTTCCCGTCATTTTGAATGATTGCACCTTCCATATTTAGCCTCCAGTGCTGGCCTAAAGTGACGACTAAATCATGGCACTCAATTTCAGGCATTTAAAAAAGTTCAGCCAATCAATACACACCTCTTATTCTCTCATGGGACCAACCGCATCAGAACTGGTGTCCACCAAACTATTATGTTTAAGATGGGGCCAGATAGACGGACGTGGGAGTGTAAATAAGACGTTCTATGACTGCTATCATAAAGCCAATCCTAAAAAAGCCCCCAGCTTCTGTCCATGACTCACCACTGATGTTCTGTACTTCACCCAAGCCTGAAACATGTCTTTAAAACAGATGACTGATGGTGGCGTCTCAAATCTGATTCCACTGATCTGAACTATAACCTAAACAACCATTCTGCAGTCCTGTAGAAGGACAGAAGATAAGTATAAGATCGATATATGATCAACCTCAAACGCATCAGACTTTACATTTAGAACGGCCCTGAAAAAACTGATCGGTCCTGACAAACACAGTTTCATCTTGGTGCAAAAACATTGGTGTTGAGTTGCGAAAGTCACTAAATGCTCCTATTCAAAATGAAGTGATTTAGGATAATTTCTTAGTCCCAGTCAGAAGAATTTATGCATAACCTTCCAGTCGCTGCCAGGGTGAGAGTTGTAATAACGACAGTATTGTGCTAGACCCATTTTGTTTATAGTGAGACACAATGTTGGTGCTGACATTTAACCGTGCAGGACTTTGCCTAACACACCTATTCCTGCAATCTGCTCTATTAATAACTGACTGATAAAATCAGTGATTTTTTTGATTGCGCAATACTGAACGTCAGTAGGTTTTATTTTAAATCACCTCTCAAAATCTGGAGCTTACACCATGAAGCAATCGAACAAACACTTCCAGAAGGTTTCCACAAACTTCAAAAGAAGTTGGTACCACTGGTAAACAGCTTGTTCCCCCTGTGCTCGAGCACAACAAATCTAGAACACTTGAATTTCTTGGCATTGTTTCCAGATCCATTCATCATTATAGAAGACCGGAGCACTGTAACACAAGTCTTTGCCAATCCTCTCTGCTCTGAAACCAGTTAGACCAGAAGTCACCAGACCGGATCTGCATGTATTTCAATCTACTGAAACATAAAACATTATTTTCTGAAGTCAGAATACGAGCTCAGCAGATTTGGTCTGAGAGAAATTTTCATTTCTTTAAAATCAGAAAAAAAACTAATGGCGATGTGTTTAGAGACCCATGGGGATGTTTGAAGCACCCACCTGGCCCCAGGAGAGAGAGCAGTCGGGCCTGCTCCTGGAGGAGTCTGTGGAACTGCAGAGCCAGCTGGTCTTGGGGGCTTGGGCCCTGCAACACACACACACACACACACACACACACACACACACACACACACACACACACACACACACACACACACACACACACACTGTTCCTACATACCAGTACTAGAGACACATAACTAATGCACACATGCCTGTACTTCTCTACGGTAGATAACACTGCTACACATCCAACGCAACAACCACAAATTATGCCTAACACACTTTGTCACATTTCTACTTCTAGGCACATTCACCTGTGCACCCATATCCAAACTACATGCTATTTTCCTTTGATGATAAAATGCATAACTTTAACAGAAAACTCCTTCAGACTAGAGTTCTAATATTATACGAGTGTTTGCCTTCATTCCTCAATGGCAGGTGTTTTACTGCCCCCTGGTGGTTTGGGAAAAGCCATTGTGGTAGTGGAAAAAACGCAGACTGACCTGTTGCAAAGCTCTAATGAGCAAGGCCTGATGTAAAGCTTGCTGAGACGAGTCTCTATCTGAGACAGGAGATTCCAACAGAGGCTGGATGACTGGACCAGGTGGCAGGATTGTAGAGTGGGGGCTGGGGCCAGTAAGACTGGGTGGCTGGGCTGAGGAGAAGGGACTGGGGCCAGTAGGACTGGGATGCTGGGTTGAGGAGAAGGGACTGGGGCCAGTAGAACTGGATGGCTGGGCTGAGGAGAAGGGACTGGTGCCAGTAGGACTGGGAGGCTGGGCTGAGGAGAAGGGACTGGGGCCAGTAGGACTGGGAGGCTGGGCTGAGGAGAAGGGACTGGGGCCAGTAGGACTGGGAGGCTGGGCTGAGGAGAAGGGACTGGTGCCAGTAGGACTGGGAGGCTGGGCTGAGGAGAAGGGACTGGGGCCAGTAGAACTGGATGGCTGGGCTGAGGAGAAGGGACTGGGGCCAGTAGGACTGGGAGGCTGGGCTGAAGAGAAGGGACTGGGGCCAGTAGGACTGGGCTGGGCTGAGATGCCTGGTGCACCTAGCTGGGCATGGGGGAGAGGGCTGGAGCCAAGGTCCCTTGGGTTGCTGTGGATGCCTTGGTTCTCTGTGGCATCATAGGTTCCTCCAGATCTCCGTGGATCAGCAACCCCAGCAGATGAGTGAGGTTCTGCCCTCCTCTCCTCCTCAAATTGTCTGCCCTCCAGATTAGTACTGGAGGTTGGAACTAACAACCATTTCTTCTGGCAGTTGTTGTCCATTGAAATCTCTGCTGACATTATACCAGTAATGCAGAAGGCTGTCTCAGAAAATCCTCCCTCTAAAGTTGTACCCCCAGGTTCTCCCTGCCATAGCAATGGGCTCTTTATGTGCTCTTTACATAGCGACACATGTGGTCTGTCAGATGGTAAGAAGAACAGCACATAGTCAACATTAAAATTGGACACGTTGGACAAGTATGTCATTCATTCAATAACAGCCTACTAGACCATACGCACAATTAAAGTGGGGTTTGTTTACTGAAGACGGTTGTATAAAAACATATAGAATGTATATCCTGACATATTTATTTACAAAGTTGCGATATTATAAAATAGTTTACTTACGTTCTGGTTTTCTGCTACTTCAGTGGCTTGTATTGATAAGTGGAGCTGCGTTGGTGTTTCTATCTGTCGCCACTGGCTACAGTTACTGTAAACATGAAGCTCAAAGTAAACGACATTTTATGTCAATAATCAGACTTTACGCTGACCGTTTTCGAGTTCCAATGTATGCCTGGCTGTGTTAAAACAGGTCATATATGTTGCTACTGGTCTACCAGTTGCATTAGGATGTTAAATGGTTCATTTTCATGTGGAGTGAACAGTATATTATTTTGTGCCATGATTTCAGTGCACTCAAATGTTTTTGTGCTTATGGCGCCATCACAGACCCCTTTCAGCGCCAAAAAGGTTCCTGTTTTAACCCGTTTAATTGGTAGGTTAAGAAGTGCAACGTATTAAATCAGTTTAATAATTACTGAAAATGTTTGCTGTACCTGTATTAGTCTATGCACATTTGATAATCAGACACATTATTACTTGTAAAATAAGAAACTAAAGTAAATCAATGAGTGCGATTCCTTACAGTAACTCTATTATTGTTATAGCTTTCAACTTGCCAAACACTACAACATAATAATACATTTAATAAAATCCTCCTCTGCCTATTGATGGCTACACCTGTGACCTTCGTAACACACCCACCAGTTTCAGACCTTCCACATCCACAAACGTGCCACTGCTGTATCACTGCAGCAAGGAGCTCAACCTAGACTCAAGCTCAGGGGATGAGATGAAGGACATTGCCCTGCAAAAGTTGATGATCAACCACTGCTATTGATTCTAGATGGATCACAAACCCACTAGAATCACAAACCCATTTGCTGTTAGAATCAAAACAAAACCCAAACTGTATATTTAAGCTGAAGCTTTTAGTACGGTTCGAAGTAGTTTTTGCTTTATTATTTTGATTTATTTACAAAAGGCACACACACAGTCAAACTTCAAACTGATTCTTCTAGTGTTTTGACATAACTTATATCAGTCATTATATAAGAGGAACTGCTTCTGCAAACATTTTGATTAAGTTGTAGGAGATCAAATAAATTAAAACAATCCACTGTAAGGTGAAGGACATCAGTGGCCTAAAGATTGTATGCTTCTGTTCGTCATCTTCTCTTGTGCTCTTCTTATTACCTTACTACAAACAGCACTGACTTCAGAAAACACAAAACCATTATCAAAAGTAAATTAGACATCCTTCAAGTTACCTACAACCCGGTCATTTCTCCCCCACAAAACACCGTCCTGCCCACAAGTTGACAAACATGGTTTTTGACCTGTGCTCCTCTTCATACTAGGACAATGATTGACCAATGAGTGGGTCCATCATATTTGTCTTACTGACTTGACTAAAAGTGGCCAAATCCCAGGCTGAGTGAGCCTGTTCACTGCTCATCAGAGCTCATCATGGAACTGTCCAGAGCAGCTCTACTGCTGGGCACTCTCCTCTCCACAGGTAAGACACACTTCTGGAGACTTCACTGCTCATCCACATTACTTTGCTATGTTCCTGATTCAGTGTAAATATGAGCGGATTGGACAATGTGTTGTTTAGCACGCACAGTCAGTTCCTCAAATGTAACAGTTATTTAATCATGTTGGATTACAGAAAATGCTATGAGTTGTGTAGTGGATTTAACAGGGGATCAAATATGTCAATTTATGTTATAGGCCCAAAAAAAAAATATTTAGGAGGCATACATTTTAGCAGACACTCTAATTCAGAACGATTTACAGCACATTTTGGGACATTCCCCCTGAGGCAAGTAGGGTGAAGTGCCTTTCCCAAAGACACAACGTCATGTTAGCACAGCCGGAAACCGAACTGACAACCTTCTGATTACTAGCCTGACGCCCTTAACCACTGAGCCACCTGACTCCCTGTACATGGATATAGCACAGTGATTAGGACAGTCCTTTCTGACTAGTAAGGCAACCAGACCAGAGGAGGAGGTAGGTGGGTCAGAGCCAGCTCTATAACCAGACCAGAGGAGGAGGTAGGTGGGTCAGAGCCAGCTCTATAACCAGGCCAGAGGAGGAGGTAGGTGGGTGGGTCAGAGCCAGCTCTATAACCAGGCCAGAGGAGGAGGTAGGTGGGTCAGAGCCAGCTCTATAACCAGGCCAGAGGAGGAGGTAGGTGGGTCAGAGCCAGCTCTATAACCAGGCCAGAGGAGGAGGTAGGTGGGTCAGAGCCAGCTCTATAACCAGGCCAGTGGAGGAGGTAGGTGGGTCAGAGCCAGCTCTATAACCAGACCAGTGGAGGAGGTAGGTGGGTCAGAGCCAGCTCTATAACCAGGCCAGAGGAGGAGGTAGGTGGGTCAGAGCCAGCTCTATAACCAGGCCAGAGGAGGAGGTAGGTGGGTCAGAGCCAGCTCTATAACCAGGCCAGTGGAGGAGGTAGGTGGGTCAGAGCCAGCTCTATAACCAGGCCAGTGGAGGAGGTAGGTGGGTCAGAGCCAGCTCTATAACCAGGCCAGTGGAGGAGGTAGGTGGGTCAGAGCCGGCTCTGAAACCAGGCCAGAGGAGGAGGTAGGTGGGTCAGAGCCAGCTCTATAACCAGGCCAGAGGAGGAGGTAGGTGGGTCAGAGCCAGCTCTATAACCAGGCCAGTGGAGGAGGTAGGTGGGTCAGAGCCGGCTCTGAAACCAGGCCAGTGGAGGAGGTAGGTGGGTCAGAGCCAGCTCTATAACCAGGCCAGAGGAGGAGGTAGGTGGGTCAGAGCCGGCTCTGAAACCAGGCCTGTGTTTGTGGATGTGTTTCAGCCAGTGCATCTGCAATAGACAACTATGTCAAAACTGAGGGGGCCTGGATTCTGTCCCTGGTGAAGAGAGAGTACAACATCGGCAAGGTGGAGGACTGTGCTGTTAAGTGTGATGAGGAGACCGAGTTTGTCTGCAGGTAAGTCACATGATAAGCCAGGTATCTCAAGATTGTCACGTTGAGACATACAGTCAGACATACAACCCTGATCCTTGGTCATTTGTGAGTGGTCATGTGTTTTTGTTTCGCTGTGTGCATGTGTCTGCAGGTCCTTTATGTACGTTGATAAAGACCAAGAGTGCTGGACGATACCGGCCAATAGCAAGTCAGAAGAATCTGTCAGGAGGGCCAGCACATCCCTGTATGAAAACAAACGTGAGTTCGCATCAAGACTCCAAACTAAAATCCTTAAATCTGGACACTGCCTCCGATGTAAAAACAAAGTGGAAACACTCACATTGCAGCTAGCAATGGTGCAGTTCTGGAATATTTTTTTCAGTGCCTGTAAACACAATAGGTCTCCTATGTCTGCATAGTTCTGGAGTTTAGTCTATAGATCTTCCTGTAAGTGATGTCGCAAGGTTGTACGTTCCAGTAACTTGAAAACTTGAAACAGTTCCAACCAGTTCCACTGTAATCAGTGTTCTACTGTAAATGACTGGGATTCGTTTGGTTAGGAAAAGTTTGAGAGGATTTTATTTGTGTCTTTTCGTCCCAAGTTAATGTTTAGTCAGTGTGGTGCCAGAGTGTGCAAACAGTGGAGGACATTGTCCAAACACAGTGTGTGCGTCCTCTTTGGACGATCAATGGGGTCAATGGGTGACCTTGTCGTATCTTATCAGAGGTGGGCTTCAGTGGACAACATGATCAACCACTGATCAAGAGGATCAGTTACTGTACCAGGATCTTTAACAAGTTCCTTAAATCTGGGCATGTCTAATGATGGTGCACATCCAATGTGGACGGAAACAATCAAACGATCTTTTGGCTGTTTTATGACCCCTTTTTTTTCTCAACATTCCATGACCTTATAGTAGAAAAGGTTTCAGAGATTTCTCAACACATTCCTTGATTTTGTTTGCACACTCTTATCGTAACTCTTTGCTAAGTATTTAAATGATCTTCTAGGAACTTTTGGTAAGCAATCGCCTGGATGGGTTAGCTAATGGGCATTATCAGCTCCCAACCACATCTCAGTGGAGAAAATGTCAGGAATACTCCTTCCTGTTCTAAGTACCTTGGGAAGGTCCTTGGACCTAAGGCACTCTTACATCAAACAGTACATTTCTATGAATCATTTTAACAACAAGGGGCAAAAAAAGACACGATAATCGAAAAGAACAGTTATGCAAAGATGTGTCGCAATAGTAAACAAGTTTGGAGTTGACCTGTGCATGAGTAATATCGTTTGACTGGTACTTTTACATTGACAGACGTTTTTTTACAAATGAGAAATGTGCAGTTTGGTTATACGCGACGAAAAATACTCTATTTGGATCTCCTCTCTATACAGGGTATCTACGGGAGTGTGTGAACGGAATTGGTACTGATTACAGGGGGACGAAGACCAAGACCAAATCTGGGAAGACCTGTCAGAGATGGGTAGCCAGATATCCTCACAAACCCAAGTAGGTGTTCCTCATATCAAACACAAAAGGTCATCTCTCCTACAGTTCATCATTCTTTCTTCTAACAATGACTCTTCTCTCTGTTACCCACCCTCTCCTCACCTCTCTCTTTCTCTCTAATCTGTCTCCATCTCTCTCTGCTTCTCCTTCTCTGTCTCCTCTCTCTCTCTCATTCCTTCTCTCACTGCCCTCCTCTGCACCCTATCTTCTCCCTTACGTCTCTCCCTTACTGCTACCCTTTCTTTCTCTTCTTTTCTCACTCCTCCCTTTCTCCTGCTTTTCTCTCCTTAAAATCGTCCTCCCTTTCCTTCTCTCCCTCCGTCTTCACCTCCATCAGCATCACGCCACAGAGCCATCCGCGGGCCGACCTGGAGTCCAACTTCTGCAGGAACCCAGACTCAGACTCCGATGGCCCCTGGTGCTACACTATGGACCCCAACACACGCTGGGAGACCTGCAATGTTCAGGACTGCACCGGTAACATCTGACACACTAACAACACACACGCACCAAACTCACACACACTCAAGCCCACAAAAACAAGAGTCCATGTGTGGATATTGACACAAGTGTGTACTTCTTTGTGTGTGTGTTTTTACAGAGGAGTGTATGTTCTGCAGTGGAGAGGACTACCGAGGGAAGATTTCTACCACAGAAAAAGGATTCACCTGCCAGCACTGGAGCTCACAGACGCCTCATAACCACGGATACATCCCCAGCGCGTAGGACACACACACAGCAATACACACACACAGAACAATACACACACACAGAAATACACACACACAGAACAATACACACACACAGAAATGAGGTTGTACCACACACATGCATCTCTTTTTGTTTTCTCTCTCACGCCGTCTCTCTCTCTCTCTCTCTCTCTCTCTTTCTGCCAGTCTCCCAGATAAGTATCTGGAGAAGAACTACTGCAGAAACCCAGATGGAGACCCCCGGCCCTGGTGCTTCACCACCAACCCTTCCAAGCGTTGGGACTTCTGTTCCATCCCTCGCTGTGGTGAGAGACGAAGACTTTCCCCTGCCCCTTATCCACCCACCTCCCCTCTACCTCTTGCCTCTTGCCCTCCTCTCCCTCTCCCTCTCTGGCCGTTGCCTATCACCCATCTCCTCCACAGCTCTGCCCTCTCTCCCCCTCCTCCTGCCTCCCCCTCTCTCCCCTTTACCTGCCTCCTATTTTCTGTTTGTTCTTTGGATCTCGACCCTGTTCTTCCCCCCTCCTCTTCTTTTATCTCTCCCCCTCCTCCTCCCCTTTATCCCTCCCCCTCTTTTGTGGTACAATCGCAAATTACTCTCTTTAGTGACGCCCCCCTCCCCTCCTCTCCCTGCTCCTACCATGCCCCTCCCCCCCTTCCCCCCTCAGCTGATGAACCCCCCACTATTGCTGGAGAGCTGACCTGTTCCACCGGAGACGGAAGTGCCTACAGAGGCACGATTTCCGTGACGACTTCCGGCAAAACCTGCCAATCGTGGTCAGCCCAGGAGCCGCATAAACACAACCGCACACCTGACAACTACCCCTGCAAGTAAGACACATGCACTTACCCACATACACACACTAAAGAAAACCACATACACACACTAAAGAAAAACACATACACACACTAAAGAAAACCACATACACAAACACCAAAGAAAACCACATACACACACTAAAGAAAACCACATACACACACTAAAGAAAAACACATACACACACTAAAGAAAACCACATACACACACACCAAACAAAACCACATACACACACTAAAGAAAACCACATACACACACACCAAAGAAAACCACATACACACACTAAAGAAAACCACATACACACACCAAAGAAAAATATTTGATTGCTACCCTGTTGACCCTGTTGCGTGTGTGTGTGTTTGTGTGTGTGTGTGTGCCAGAGACCTAGACAATAACTATTGCCGTAACCCTGACAACGAGCGCATGCCATGGTGCTACACCACCGACGCAGGCACACGCTGGGAATACTGCAAGGTCCCATCCTGTGGGGACGCACCTGCACCAGGTGTGTGTGTGTATGTGTGTATCAGGGTGTGTGTGTATCATGGTGTGTGTGTATCATGGTGTGTGTGTGTATATCATGGTGTGTGTGTGTGTAACATGGTGTGTGTGTGTGTGTGTATCATGGTGTGTGTGTGTATAATGGTGTGTGTGTATCAGGGTGTGTGTGTGTATCATGGTGTGTGTGTGCGTATCATGGTGTGTGTATCATGGTGTGTGTGTGTGTTGGTCTGTTTGGTGCCTCTAAAGTTGGTCCAACTTTCAAATCCCTGCTCCTGCTGTGCTGCATAACAGTGATTCATCAGAAAAATGAGATTTTGTCCGTCAAATAATCACATAACTGAGTAAATAATTGAAATAATTGAAAATGAACAATTTAAATAGTTTGGTATAATTTGGACCGTCTGATTGGCTACATGAAAAGATGTATCTATCAGTCACAGTATATACAAAATATATCATCAGTCACATCTTCTGTATTGTTGTTTGTCCGATTGTAGATGATCCAGTAATACCCCCAGAGACAGACGAATGCTATGAGGGCAACGGCAGCACCTACCGGGGTATGATGTCAGAGACTGTGAGCGGGAAGAAATGTCAGGCCTGGGCCTCCATGGTGCCTCACAGCCATAAGAAGACCCCCCAGGCGTTCCCTAACGCGTGAGGAACACACACTCTGCAAAGCAACACACACTCTGCAAAGCAACACACACTCTGCAAAGCAACACACACTCTGCAAAGCAACACACTCTGCAAAGCAACACACACTCTGCAAAGCAACGCACACTCTGAAAAGCAACACACACTCTGCAAAGCAACACACTCTGCACAGCAACACACACTCTGCAAAGCAACACACACTCTGCAAAGCAACACACACGCAGAAACACGTTACACGTTGGCTAGTATGTTGTCTAGCCCTGTGACAGGAATTTGCATAGTTACCAAGGTGTTCTGTCCTGGGTCATCTCAAGGATCTTCTTCTGATGCAGGGGTCTCCAATCCCGCTCCGCGAGGGCCGCTGTCCTGACAGTTTTCAATGTTTCCCTGCTCCAGCACACTTGATTCTAATGAAAGGTCATTATCAAGCTCTGTGGAGGTGTGCTGGAGCAGAGAAACATCTAAAACTGTCAGGACAGCGGCCCTCGAGGACTAGGATTGGTGATCCCTGTTCTGATGTGTACCTGTGTGTGTTCCAAACCTACTTTTACATTTAGTCATTTAGCAGACACTCTTATCCAGAGCGACTTACAGCAAGTTTAGGGACATTCCCCCCTGAGGCAAGTAGGGTGAAGTGTCTTGCCCAAGGACACAAAGTAGAACTGGGTACCATCTGATTACTGATTACTGATTACTGACTCTGATTACCGCTCAGCCACATGACTCCCTAACCTAACAACAAGCCGTCAGACCGTCACTGTGCAGAAGGTAAAGACACGTCTTCTTCTCTGTCACTGCCGCCTAGCGACTTGAAGAGGAACCTGTGTCGTAACCCAGATGGAGACCGAGCCCCTTGGTGCTACACTACTGACCCCTCTGTCCGCTGGGAGTACTGCAGCGTGGAGCGCTGTTCCGACAAGCTCGTCAGACCCGCGGGTTCCCTTCCCAATGCCCCTGCCACGGAGAGCGTCCCTGAAACAGGTGCCTGGGTTCAGTTCAGCAAGGCAATCCATCCATCCATTCAGTCAGTTACCTGGCTTGTGGGTCGCCCTGACCACCCTGCCTTTGTTACTGAATCGTCCCCTCCCTTACATGTCTTCTTCCTGTCTGCTCACTTGCCTCTTCCTGCATTCCCCCTGTCTCTCATTTCCTCCCTGCCTCCCTGTCTCTCCTCTCTCTCCCCCTCCTTTCATGCCTCTGTACTGCCTCCCCCTTGCCTTTCTCATCTCCCGCCCCCCTCCTCCAGACTGCAAGGTGGGAGACGGTACAACATATCGAGGTTCCATCTCCATCACCCAGCTGGGTGTGTCTTGCCAGGCCTGGTCCTCCCAGAACCCCCACCAGCATGCCTCCTTCACCCCTACGACGCACCCCACCAAGGGCCTCGACTCCAACGTAGGTCCCCGGACCCCCCAAACCCCCCACAACCCAGGCTGCTAGGGCGGGACGTTACTTTACCCGACCTTTTTGATGTTTTGTGTTTTATTCATTTTATTTGTGTATTATTTTATGTGAAGCACTTGTTTTAAAGGTGCTTTATAAATAAACTTAGAATAGAATACAATAGTCCCATTGGATGGCAATATTTACACTGACTGGTTTCGGTCGATTTTATATCAAGCTTGGGTTTGTGTTGGGGTAAGGTCTTTGATTTTTGGGTCGGGACTTTCTTCCTACTGTTTCTCAGAGCTGCAGGAACCCTGATGGTGATCCTAATGGGCCATGGTGCTACACCACTGACCGCAACAAGAAATGGGACTACTGTATCATTCCTGACTGTGGTAAGCTCGCTAACACACTCCACCCCCCCACCCCCAACCCCTTCAGAACCCAGTAAAGTCCTGTTCAGAGTAGAGGTGGATGTTTAAACACATCTGGTTCTGCTTCTCTCCTTTTGTCCTGGTCAGGCCAGAAGTGTGGCCAGCCGGCCATCAAACCTAAGAGGTGTTTTGGTCGCATCGTTGGAGGCTGCGTGTCCAAACCTTACTCGTGGCCTTGGCAGATCAGCCTTCGAACCAGGTAAGGCTGCCTTTAAAACACGGACGACAGACCAGAACGAGTGAACGACACACGAGGGGGGCGACCGCTCTCTGACCTCTTGTTTCCCCTCTTGTTCTCCTGCAGCACTGGGATTCACTTCTGTGGAGGGACCCTCATCGCCCCTCAGTGGATTCTGACCGCCGCTCACTGTCTGGAGAGGTCAGTGTCCCTGGCGCTGTGTGGCAGTACCAGCGCTCCCAACACGCATCACGCGCTCGAGGGCCATCGTTCTGAAGGTTTCAGATGTTTTTCTGCTCCAGCACACCTGATTCTAATGGTCGTTATGAGCTTTCCACAGAGCTTGTACTGACCCATTCATTAGAATCAGGTGTGTTACAGCAGGGAAACATGCGGAGCAGTGTTGCCTGCCTCTGGGTTATAATATAACAAACACTGTCAGTCTGCATCAATACGAAATGCTTCAATACGCCAAAGTATTATTATAATACACCAGGTGTAAATATATAGATAACTGGTAATAACA
>CM059299.1:1085000-1097500 GCA_030340665.1 Neosalanx taihuensis | reverse complement strand
TGGTTCGATCCCTGGCTGTGTCAGCATGATGTTGTGTCCTTGGGCAAGGCACTTCACCCTACTTGCCTCAGGGGGAATGTCCCTGTACTTGCTGTAAGTCACTCTGGATAGGAGCATCTGCTAAATGACTGAATGTAAAATGTAATGTGTGTTTGCTTTATGTGTGTATGTGTGCCTCACCAGTAATATGCCAGGAAGAGAAAATAGGGCACAGTGAAGACCACTTGTAACCAGCGCCAGTTGGTGATGTAGTAGGCTAGAAGGGGGAGAATGAGGAGGCCCACGCTGAAGAACATCTGGTAGAGCACCCCTACTGTCCTCCGATACTCCACACCCACTATCTCTGTTACTGAAGAGAGAGGGCACAGCTCAGACACACTGGGAGTGTGAGTGTGAGTGTGTGTGTGTGTGTGTGTGTGTGTGTGTGTGTGTGTGGGGGGGGTTCCGGGTCGTGGATGTGTCGTTTTGTATCTTACTGAGGACATATCCGGCCACCCAGCCTCCTTTAACTCCGAAGCCGAACAGCGCTCTGAAGACCAGCAGGGAGACGTAGTTTGGAGCCACGGCCACCAGGATCCCAGTTATCCCATTCAACAGGTTTGACATCAGGAAACTCAACTTCCTGCCAAACCTGAGCAAGTGGAAGAACACAGAGAACCAGACAGATCGGAGGATCATTCCAAAACAGAACATCTATTTGGAATGGATTCATTTACTCAGAAATCCGTAATCAGTAACTACTCCGCGATGTACCATAGATTGACCACTCAGCTAAGCATGCTAACCAATAGTCAAGTCTTACCTGTCTGCCAAGTAGCCAATAGCAATGGAGCCAACCAGGAAGCCAACATTGACTGTGGCTTGGTACATGTCCACTAACCAGGCTTTCCCACACACCAGATCAAACTGGAACAGAGACACTAGAGCTCAGTGGGTGCTGGAAAGAACTTGCTTTAGAACAGGAGTGTCAAACTGGTGCCATCGAGGACCAAGAGGGGGCAGGTTTCCATGTCAACCAAGCAACTGTACCAGCTGATTTCATTAACGACTTTCTCTATTCAGTGAAATCAGTTGGTGTAGTTGCTTGGTTGACATGGAAACCTGCAGCCTCTTGGCCCTCGATGGCACCAGTTTGACACCCGTTAAAAGGTTAAAAGGTTAGAAGGTTGAAAGGTTAGAAGGTTAAAAGTTGTGATGTAAATCACCTCGGTGACAAAGGACTGGCGTCCCTCATAGTCGTATTCCCAGCCGTCCCTGCAGGTGGTCATGGGAGTAGTCCTGAGGTCCAGCTCTGAGTCCAGACAGCTGAGCGCTGTAGAGTTCCAGTCCACGTCGTACCTCTCACACTGGCTGTGCACCGTCACCCCAGCAGAGGAGTTCACCGTAGGCACCGTCAGCCTGTTGGGGTGGAAGAGTCACCTTATCTGGAACAGTTGCATCTGGAGCACATTGTAATCCTCTTCACCTTCAAAATAATTGTTAGATTCAAATCTAAATCACCGAAGAAGAAAGACAAAGGTCACAAAACAACAATTATACATTTTACACAGAGACAGGACAAAACATGGAGAGAGCAGAGACAGAGACTATCTCTTGCCATCTCCCTCATGTCCCCCCAAAGTCCATCTCTCTGGCTCCTCTTTTTTATTAGAAATGATAAGAGTTTGTTTACATAGGTCAGCAACAGGTAAAGTGTTGAAACAATTCAAAGTCCATCAATCAAAACAAACATTTAGGAATGTTGTATGGCTTGTCTGTGTTGGAACCAGGGTATCAGTACAGGATTTACTTCCACTTCAAAGCACGTTCTTTCTGCGAGACAAACTTCCAAACACATACACAGCCTAACAATTTTATCAATTATATGCAAATATGGGATTACAAAAAATGATTCTAACAATAATATTTTTCAGGAAACCCATGTGCCTATAATGCATTGTTACCCTTTTATTTGTAATTTGGGGGGGATTTCTGGTTCAGCGATAACTGAACCAAGACTCCAAATCACAAGACTCCACGACACTGATCAAAAATCTAGTGTACTGTTCTGGTGTGTTCCCTCGTGTAAGGGGTGTTGTCCTACCTGCGAGTGTCTGCTGGGCTCCAGCCACAGCTCCGTTTCAGATCCACCAAGCCTAGCTCACGGCACCAGTGCTCCGGGGTGAAGCCCTGGAAGACGATCCCCACGTAGATCCCAGCCCAGGGCATGGAAACCAGGCACAGCAGGGCGAAGATACGCTTCTGACAGTGGCCAAACTTCCCCGCTTCCTCAAGGATGTCATCGAACGAGGTCATGGTTTCACTAGGTGGTAAGAGTGTGTGTTTGGGTCGTAACCTTTAAGAAGCGCAGCTTTCTCTACAGCTCTACAACATGAGTGGGTTCTGCGTTTTGGTCCCTGACTCTTAAAAAGAGCCGGACAGAGCAAAGGTCAGGGGGGACGGCATGACATCATGGATCAACAGAGCGTTAAAACGCGTTCAGTACCTCAGATCACCATGTCAGATTCTTTATGCAGGCATGTGTATAATAAACCAGTTGGGATTGGCTCCCGCAATAAGTACGCACAGACCACCCACACTTCAAAGTCAATATCTAACTTTCACCATCCACAGAAACACTCAGATCTACAGTATTTGCACTCATCAACCAAAACTCACACTTGTAGCAGGAACGTTCTAGAACTTCTGTAGAACTCCACATCCATTACCCTGCTGCTTTTGGGTGACCCCACCATTGTGGTACAAAAGGTGAATCACAGTGACCCAAAGGCAGGACAAAGGTTAATAAGAAGCTCCTACCCTCCCCTGCAGGGTGTCCAGGCTCTCTAACCCAGGTCATGATTTCTGAGTTTCTGTTGCAGGTCTAATGCACGAGAACTCACAGGGCGAAAATCTGTTCCCCAACTCTCTTGCAATAAAGCCTTCTCTTGATTGATTCATGTCCTGCTGATTCTAAATATCTCCTAAACTTAGCTGTTTACTTAAACGCAGAGCACTGGGGGGTAACGGCAAATCATTTTATTCAAATAATGCAATATTTTTACGTCAACATTTTAAATAGGAAAACAGACAAAGCAGTAAAATGTGTTTGAGCACAACGTACAGGAACATAAAGCCCCTCTCAAAAAGTACCAGCTCACAGAGAAGACTTCCTGTCACATGACCAACTCCCTGTCACATGACACAGCAATCAAATACACTCTGGACCAATCTGGGCAGATGTGTTGCTTACAGCAGAAATAGACCACACACACACACACACACTTACACACACTTACACACACACAAACACACACACACAATCACCTGTCATCAGTATCAATCAATATCCCTTTGATGAGGGGTAGCAAGCAGCCAGTGAGTAAAGTTGATGTTAAGGTCTGATCTGGAATCAGAATAGTCTCTAAAAAGCCTATCCTTGACTATCAAAGAAAAGTAAGACGAAAGAATTTAACTGAGGTACTTCTGCCAATCTCAAAGTGCCTTTGCCCAAGTTAGAAGCGACAAGCCTCGCACACAGCCAAAGGTCGACTGACTGAATATCCTGGCGACCTTGACCATGTGAGCGTTCTGACCTTGTCTACATTTCCTTTGGACTCAATAAAGTATCTACATCATAATAAAAGTTGCTCTTCATCCACTCTTGATTGTTAATCAGAGATGTCTGAACCTTAATCACATAACCAGCAGACTGCTGCGATGCATCCCTGTTGATTTGACATCATGGCACAACTAAAAACCTGCCCAACAGCATTTACAGCGTTACTGTAATATGGTTAAACATACGTGAGTCTCCATTAGTGAGGCAGGAGGGCAGCTTTGGCAAACTCCCCACTACGTTGTGTAGAAATACCCTGAATGGTGAACCCTTGTTTTTGGATCGAGTAGCTATAATGGCAAAATGCTCTTTCGCTTGCAAGCAGAATGTTAGCTTCAACACTGGTGTTAGAACACTGTAATCGGCCTTGGAGCAGAATGAACCCACTCTCAAACTCTACTGGGGAACATTTGGTGCCAACATTCAAAAGTGAATCCTTCGTCCAAGTTCCTAACCCACCTGCTTTCACCACATCCAAAGGATGTACAGTGTACAGTGGAGGCTCATTTGACAAAGAAAAGCAGAAGAAAAGCAAGCGTGGTATATCTAACATCCATTGAATGATAACTGCCTATAAGTTTGAATGGGGTGTGAGCCAATATGCAAAAGTACTATAACTACCTGCTCAGAATCATTACTGGGTAAATATAAAGGAACAACAAGTATGTATTCAATTACTTTGTCTTATATATATGTACCTTTGTTTTAGATATATATATATTTACCTGCTTATTGAGTTATAAAAAGTACTTTATAAATGATCAATAATGCCTTATTTGAGGACGTGCCACTTTTAATATCACTCTTAGAAGGTTGGTAAAACAGCATGTTAAATTATATAATAATCACAAAATACATACTGCTTGTTCCAATATATTTATCTACCTGCTAAGCTCAAAAACCCAGTCCTTAAAAAGGACGCATTACAAAGGATAGAACAGCTCAATAAATAGTTTCCCAGAGAAGAAATTGTACAGTGTTGTGTTGTACTGAGACCCATGGAAGGACTAACAGGAGGAAACTGCTCCTCAAGCTGTCAGATACAAGGTCCTGCCTAGCCGAACCACTGATCCCCACAGCTGCCATCTAGGCTTGTTCATGCATTTGGCCAAAAAAACACCAAACAAAACATGACAGATTCCAACAGAAAAGTCACGACATGGCCATTTCTAGAAGCAGAGTTTTTCTATGTAGGTGTCTATGCTGGGGGAGGAAGTTTGAAGGCTAGGCTTATGTGCAAACATCAGACAAACTAGTTTATGGCGATTTGGATTGTTGTTGAATAAATATGGCTTATGAGGGGGTGGCGGGGGGCTAATGAATCCTAGAATACAGTCACAATGTGGGTGTCTGATACTAACTAACTCAGCGGCCCAGCAGACAGTCTCACAGTAGGGTAGCATCCTGTTCACCCTCCTCACAGACAGCCCAGCAGTCGGCGGGAATTCAACGGAGCAAAATCAATCATCTTAAATAAAAAATAAACAACATCTCTGTAAGCATGTGACCCCATGAAACGTCCAAAACGTGACATTATTATTTATGTACATCCATCAAATCAAAAGAATCGCATCAGTACGAAACGTAAAGAAAACATTTCATTGATGAAAACAGGCGTTTGTCATCAGGAAGGCATTGAAATATTTCTTTCAAAGGGAGGAGGGACTAGAACAGAGACGTTCTGCAGCATCATGATCATTCCCTTTATAAACATCATCCCCCCCGGAGAGCTACACACGGTTGCCGCTGTTGTTGTTGCTGCTGCTGTTGCTATGGCGATACTCCAGACGGAATAGTTCGGGTGGACGGAGCAGGATATGACCTCACACTCTCAGCAGATCCTCGTCGCTGTCGTCGTCTTCTCGTTTCCTATTGGCTGCGTCGTGCCGGGGGCGGGGCTGCCTCCCTCCGCGGCCTCTCCTCCTCTGGCTGTCGTCCAACAGGCCCACCAGGTCCTCGTCGCTCTCCTCCTGGAGCAGGGCGCTGTGGGGGCCGGAGGTCAGGGGGCGGGAGGGGGCCCGCTGGCCCCGGGTCATCACCCTCACACCGGGCACGCTCAGGACCTCGTCCTCGCTGTCGTCGTCCTCCTGCTCGTCCAGCGTGAAGGAGCGCAGAGCGTCGGCGTTGACGGGCTTGGTGGTGATGTGGCCGTTCTCCTGACCGCCTTTAGCCCCCCGACCCGGGGGCGGGGCCTCCAGCTCTTCCATGAGCCACTCCATCTCCTCCTCGCCCCCCTCGTCATCCATGTTCACCTGTGGGAGGAGGGGTGGGGGGGATACAGGACTGGTAATACAGCCTAGCTGTCTGGATATGTGTGTATCAGTGTGTGTGTGTGTGTGTGTGTGGAGCAGGGGGTGTGTGTGTGGAGTTCATCCCTACCTTGGAGTACTTGTAGGCCACAGGCTTTCCTCTCCTGCAACAGCCTGCCACCTTCTGCAGGACCAGCTCCCTGGAAGTGGCGCGCACACACACACGCACACACACACGCACACACACACACACACACGTACACACGCACGCACACAAACGTACACACGCACCCACATAAAAGTACACACACACCCACACAAACGTATACACACACACCACTGTCACATGCTATTCCATAATCACTGATCAATCATTGAAGCTGCTTATGAACACTTTAACTTAGTGTGTTTGTCTCTGCTTGCCTCCACTCTCAGTCAGGGATAACTGCACGTTAAGCTTAGTCATTCGCACGTACGCAGAGATACAGTATACAGTAGGACACCCAGAGGGACTGACTGCTATAGGAGTCGTCTCTTGAGGGATGAAGATGATCGGACAGCAAGGAGAGAGTGGGCGTGTTCTTACCTCCTCTCTCTCTTGTGGAGCAGCAGGACCAGGAGACAGATGGTCAGAACGACCAATAGCACGCTTAGAACGGCCCCGACAGCCTGGCTCCGCCCAGACAGACCTGGGTTCTCCCCTCCATCATCTTTGGCTTCTTTGGAAGGATCCACGGACCTGGTGAACACACACACACACACACACAGTGAGGGTGCGTGGAGCAGCGTGCGGGAAAACACCGTACAGGTGTGTGTGTGTACAGGTGTGTGCGTGTGTACAGGAGTGTGTGTGTGTACAGGAGTGTGTGTGTAAATGTGTGTGTGTGTGTGTGTGTGTGGGCCCATCACTCACATCAGTCCACAGACAGTAGAGGTGTGCCAGCTGAACAGATACTGGCAGCCATCCGTCTCCAGCATGAACTCTGGGATGCCCTCGCCCACCAGGGGGTTACAGTGGAACACGATGGTGGAGGACACCTTCTTCGAACTGTCCCGCCCACAATCGGACTCGGACGGCACCAGCATGTCCAGGCTGCCACCTGATTGGACAATAAGTAAGCATCTGGACCTGACAGGACATCTAGAGAATATCTAATACCACCTAGATTGGAGACAAGAGCTAGACAGCATCTAGCCAAGACCTAGAACCATCTAGACTGGAGAGAATACACAGAGAACCATCTAGACTGGAGAGAATACACAGAGAACCATCTAGACTGGAGAGAATACACAGAGAACCATCTAGACTGGAGAGAATATACAGAGAACCATCTAGACTGGAGAGAATATACAGAGAACCATCTAGACTGGAGAGAATACACAGAGAACCATCTAGACTGGAGTCAACATCCAGCATCAAGCTACCCAGGTGTGTACACCATGCTAGGCAGGCACCTTTGATGAAGTACTTGGCATTGCTGGAAGAGCCAATGCTGCGGCAGTAGTCCCCGTTGAGCTTGACCTGGCAGATGTTGGCGCCCAGACACAAGGAGGAGGACGAGTTGGTGATGCCTGACAGCTGGATGTCGTACATGTAGCGGTCACCGTTGGGGCGAATGTCTCCTGATGCCTGGTGAAGTCTAGAGGGTGGTAGAGGGGTTAAATAGCTTGACGATCTGTCTAGAAATCTTTGCAGGCATGTATGATAAATAGGAGATATATTTTCAGCATGTGTTTATATGTGTTTACTTGGTATAGATGCTCCCCAGACTGATGCTGGCTCCAGTGTCGGGGACCCGGATGGTTCCGTTGACCATCTCCACCTCACGCTGTTCCACAGCACACGCTGCCCGGGTCTCCCAGCCCAGAAGGAACTCACATGTAGCCTTGTCAATGCTGCCCACACACACACACACACACGCACAGATTTGGTGCAATTAGAATGTGAGAACAGCAAACTGAAGGATTGCAGGATTCAAACCTTTCACAAGTAACGAGAACTAAACTTAAATGACTAACGTTTGGTCGCACGTCCATCATTGAAGAGTTCATAAACATTAGTACTTCAACCCAAACATTAACACACAGTAACACAGCTACAGAATCAGTTGTGCTGAGTTCTTGTATCAGCTATGCATAGCTCCAATATCTAGGGCCAATGAACTGCAACATTGGTTTTTACAGAATGGAATCTGGAAACAGCTCGGTTCTCCACTTGGTTCCAGTCTCACCTGATGAGTCTGGGATGGCCAACAGTGGAACCACAGCTCAGCTGGACTACAGTCTTGGCTTTGAGGCCGTTCCCACAAACATCATCTCCCAGGGTGTAGTTCACCTGGAGCGAACCATCTGAGGACACAGGGGGGGGGAGGACACAGGAAACGCTGTCACTGGCTCCTAACAAATCTTTTAGTCATTTTCAAGTGTAAAATGTAGTCCTTTTAAACACGTAGTCATTAATACACGTAATAATATTTTCATGAAGTATTCTACAGCTGACAGTAGTGGGTTTGCAGGAGGATTACAGACTCAGGTTAAATTTTTTTATCTGGACTTGATTGCTCTTGTCTGGCATAACAGTTCCATTGAACTGCTAAAACACCAAACAGACTCAAGCAAACGCTCGATGTGTGGTATTGGCACAGCTCCAGGAGGCCATGATGGCAGGACCTCTACCCACCAGCAAAGCCCATCTTCTGGGTGTGGACCTTCCCCAGGATCTGGGTGAGGCCCTGGCTGGTCTTCCTGCAGACCGTAGCCTCCAGGGGACAGCCAGTCAGGCCTCCATGTATGCTCTGGCAGAGGTTGATGTAGTACCTGGAGGCCACCACAAGGGGAGGCAGAGAGGTGACAACTGGTTAAAGCAACAATTAGATTACAGCTGTGCAGCTGAAGGCTTTAATCATATCACACACTTTGACTGTTCCCTGGGGGCGCAACTGAAAAGAATGAAAGGGGAAAGAGGGGAAACTAGGAAAGACGTGAGAGTTGAAGAAACGAGGGAGAGAAGAAGGGAGAAGAAGACAGAAGAAACCCAGGGGAAGTGACAGAGGGATGAGGAAAGAAGAGGAAAGAGAGTTAGCAACGAGGGGGAGGGGAGGGATGGAGAGAGAAAAGCAGCGGCAAAAGAAAGGTAAGAGACAGGAAGACTTACGAGTCTCCACCATGGCTGAACTTCCATGGCATGGTGAGGGAGGAGAGGGTCCGCAGGTCGTAGGTCTTGTGCTGGCTCACCAGCTTACACTCCATCTTACTGGGGGGGCACACGGCACTGGTGGCCCAGCGGAAGGTGGCGGCGCAGCCCTGCGTGCCACTCAGGTACCGGGGGGTCCCATGGTGGGCCGAGCGGTCACAGGTGAATAAGATGGAGGACTGGCGCTTCCCTGAGACTGCAGGGTGAGGGAATAGACACGCGATTATGACAATACCAAAGAAAGCTTATTTTAATCAACTGCAATTGCATTTAAAATATGCAATATCAAGCGGGTTTTGGCTGATCTTTTTTTCCCCCGCAATAATAAACCCAGCTACATTTCACAGTTCTGAGAACTTTGACTGACGATTAGAGAATCGTGATGTCTTTATGCCATAATTCGGATGTGTAGAAAGGTCGGTTCTCCAGCGATATAATGGGATCTAACCTTCACCACAGAAGCCCCACTTCTTATCCCTGTCGTAGTCGCTGGTGGTGGCACACCATAGCTGGCCGTCAGTGCGTCCCTCCGTGGTGCACTGAGAATAAGACGACTTCTGGAACGTGAAGGGGAACACACACACCTCGCCCAGGAGGGTCACTGCAACACACACACACACATACATACATAGGGAGTAACGTGAGTACCTAGGTCACAGGGAGTAAGGCTAGTAGCTAGGTCATAGGGAGTAAGGCTAGCAGCTAGGTCATAGGGAGTAAGGCTAGTAGCTAGGTCACAGGGAGTAAGGCTAGCAGCTAGGTCACAGGGAGTAAGGCTAGTAGCTAGGTCATAGGGAGTAAGGCTAGTAGCTAGGTCACAGAGAGTAAGGCTAGTAGCTAGGTCACAGGGAGTAAGGCTAGCAGCTAGGTCATAGGGAGTAAGGCTAGTAGCTAGGTCATAGGGAGTAAGGCTAGTACCTAGGTCATAGGGAGTAAGGTGAGTAGCGTGACTAAAGCTAGGCCCGTGAGGTACTAATGTGTACTAATGTCCCCCCGTGTGTTGTCTTGTTACCTGGGGGGCAGGGGTCCCCCCCTCCATACTGCATCAGGACCCCCTCCTCCACGTGACGGTAGTCCATAGTCATGGCCTGGCTGATGCCGTAGGATGTTGGCACGCCGCCCCCCAGCCCTGGCAGCTGGCACACGGCCCCGCCCTTGCACCCGGGCTCCGACACGGCGCCGCACACGTTGATCTTGTACGAGTCCGCCCCGGCGACCACGCTCACCTCCCCGGACAGGGCAGTGAGGTCAAAGGTGAACTGAAGCTGGGCGTCGGTCAGGGTGCAGCCGCTGGTTTGCGTGGCGTCGGGACACACGAGGGGCGTGGCCCACTCAAACACGTACCTGCAGCCCTGCTGACGCACCATCTGAGGAGAGCCCTGGGGGGGGGGGGGGGGGGGGGGAGCGCACGTGGTTACAGACCGTTTTTGAGTGTGTGTGCGTGCAGGCGTTTGTGCGTGTATGGCATCTTTACCATTTTGCACATCTGCATATAGTACCGTTTTGCTATTTCTTTCCATACAAAACTGTAAATACTGTAAAAATATATGTATATAATGTAGAATGTTGTACAATATATCTGTGTATTTGTACTTACAAATCACTTTTAATACCTTGTACATACTCTGTATATTCCTCTTCTGCTACCTGTTCTGCACTTCTGGATGGATGCTAACTTCATTTGGTTACCCTGTACTTGTACGTGTGTAAGGACATTAAAGTTGAATCTAATCTAACGTACTGACCAGATCCAAGCCTCTCTCGCAGATGAAGATGATGGTGGAGGTGTAGTTAAAGGCGGAGTCAGAGACGCAGGGGGTGGAGCTGTTGAGGGTGATTGACACCTCGTTGGTGAGCGGGTTGAGCTGTGGGCTGGACGAGACTCTTCCTATGTCCTGGAACAGTCCGGAAACAGCACAGCTTAATAAAGGCTCTGTGCACATGAGAGTGTCACACAGACTGTGGGAATGAATGAGTGTATCAGGAGATGGATCATTTGGGTCTTTCTGTATGTGTGTGTGTTTGGGTGGGGGGGTAATGGGGTTTATGACTGTGTGAATGTCAAGGTGTGTGTGTGTGTGTGTGTGTGTCTGACTGCATGTGTGTCTCACTATGGGGAGTGTGAGTGTGTGTGTGTGTGTGTGTATCTGACTGCATGTGTGTCTCACTATGGGGAGTGTGAGAGTGTGTGTGTGTGTGTGAGTGTGTATCTGACTGCATGTGTGTCTCTCACTATAGGTGGCCCCTCCACAGGGTTCATGCAGACGATGGTGCCGGGGGGGCATTTGACCCCGGGGATGGGGTTGAGGGGCTGGCAGATGTTGATGTAGAAGTCTGGGGTCTTGTCCTTTTTGACCACGTCCTCATTGGTGGCTGTGTAGAAGCCAGCCAGGTGGATCAGAGGGGTCAGATCGATCAGAGTCGACCCATTTAGAACGGAGCACTTCACCTGGGGAGGGGGAGGAGGGGGAGGGGAGGGGGAGGAGGGAAGGGGGAGGAGGGGAGGGTTATTTGGTAACACACACAGCCAGTAACCGCTAATATGCTGTTAGAAAAACAGAACACAATGCTGCTACAGCAGATCCGTCATTTGTTCGTTCCTCTAGATCAGGGGTGTCAAACTGCTGCCATCGAGGGCCAAGAGGGGGCAGGTTTCCATGTCAACCAAGCAACTACACCAGCTCAGTTCACAAAGTGACACTAAATAAATATTCATTCAGCAGACGCTTTTATCCAAAGCAACTTAAAGCAAGTACAGGGACAATCCCCCTGAGGCAAGTAGGGTGAAGTGCCTTGCCCAAAGACACAATGGCACATAACCACAGCCAGGAATCGAACTCATGACCTTCCAATCATGAGGCCAACGCCTTAACCTGCTGAGCCATCTGACTCCCACTAGTTTGACTCCCACAGCTTTAGATCATTAAAAAGCTTCTAAAAAGGAATAAACTGTAAAATGTAACAGAGAGAAGTTGTCTTGGTTATTTCCTAACCGGTGAAGTAGATTTCTGACGCAGGCGATCATGTCTCAGCTTGAGGGTCAGATCTCTGGTTGCCTAGTTACTGATTACTGCAGATGCCTGTGTGTGTGTGTGTGTGTGTGTGTGTGCGTGTGTTGGCTAACCAATCCCCACGCCTGACACACACTAGACACACACTTGTAACAGACCACGCCCACTCACGATAACGCATCTCATCTCCTAACCCCCCCTCCCCTCCCCTCCTAGCTGCACTGTGATTGGTTACCTGCTGTTCGCAGGCTAGTGGAGTGTGCCAGGAGAAGTAGTGGGTGCAGGTGTCTGCCTCTGAGTCCACCAGCACTGGCCCCGCCTCCTGGGCCCCGCCCCCAGACTCCTGGGCCCCGCCCCTCGCCTCCGAGCGACACACAAAGCTGATCACACTCTTGTGCTTGAGGGCGGGGTTAGCGGCACAAGCATCTCCGCCCTCATAGGTCAGCTCA